>JBBPBX010002621.1:66520-89077 GCA_038048925.1 Garcialebias charrua
TATATATATATATATATGTATATATATCTATATATATATATATATATATATATATATATATATACATTATATATATATATATATATATATATATATATATATATATATATATATATATATATATATATATATATATATATATATATCATATATATATATATATATCACACACTTTATGGTATTGTAGGCCATTGCATTAGGTAATACATTCAGCAATTACTTTTACTTTAATACTTTAAGTATTTTTAAAAGCAAGTACTTATTTACTTTTACTTAAGTAAAAATATTAATATGGTACTTCTACTTTTACTAGAGTATATTTTTGTCTGTTTATTTGCACTTTTACTTAAGTACAGTGTTTGAGTATTTTCTCCACCACTGGATTTACCTGACTATATAAATATGCCCCAAGGCCTCCTCCCCGCCAACAGATTGGAATGGCCTCATATACATACCAATGGCTTTAAAAATGCTAATTCAATTTGTCAGTTTGACAATCCCATGGGTTGCATAGGTAGAATTGTCATTTTGACAAAAACTGGTAGAGCTAGTGTTAAAGGTAGGGTCTGCGATTTCTGTAAAGCCCTGGCACTTAGAAAAATTTTCAACATGGAAAAGCATTCTGCTCCCTCCCCCTCAGAGCTCTGAAGGGGGAGCTACAGTCCGTTCTCCGCTGAACTTGAGATCTGCTCCGCCCCCAGCTGCAGTCTCTTGGAGACGCTGCGATATTCTGTGTTTATATGTTACTAAAACCTTCTAAAAAATAAAACCATGGGGCGCTAGTCCAGAACACCAGGAAATCTTCAGAGCCTCTGGCAGCCACGTTGAACCCTACTTTTATTCACTCGTGACAATTTCACTTCCTCATTCATCGCAGTCGGCAGAGGAAGCGGTACAGAGCGGTGGATGAAGCGATTATTTGACTTTTGAAAAAAAAAAGTCCTGATCAGGGATTAAGAAGGGGAATTTAATAATTTGTGTGACATACAAAACAGTCCTGCATCGCTTTCCAATCCTTTGAACGAGAACGTGCGGCGCTGGGGCTGGGACAGGTGGGGGCGTGGGTTGGGGCGTGAGAAGCTCTGTTGAGGACAACTGGAACGCAGCTCTTTATTGGCTGATTAAAAACTCTGTTTTTATTGGCTGGAAAATGGCGTGTCACCTTTTCTTTTTAGAAATGCTTATTTACCACCTGGAGAAGCAAGGGGACAATTTTTTTTTTTTACACCAGAGATTACCTGGCTAACATCAGTCTGTCAGGAGGTAGTGACAGAGTGAAGAAATATGTTTATAAAAAATGTTACATACTGAAGCTTTAATGCTCAATTCCGATAAAAAAAATCTGATCTTTTGGTGTGAACGTTCACACTACATTTTTTATGCGACCTGCATCAGACTCCAGTGTGAACGATCTACATTGTAGAAGCGACCCGCATGCGCAGAAGAAAACGTGTCTCAGAACGTCACGTGACACGCAGCACCCTGTGTTTGCGGAAGTAAACGTGGACGCAACAGTTTTCAGTGTGTGTTCGGTAATTTTGAAGTTGTTGTCCAATTGGGGAAAGCTAAACATCCAAATGATTAAAGGCAAAAGAAAACTGAGAAGAAAGCGAGCAAAATTTTTAGTGATGGCGATTTTTGGAGTTGGACATTTGAATACATCTGTCAGCGCCTGTCTGATCGCCTTTCCCGACAAGACACGTGACTAATCTCCGCCGGCCCGAACTGTGACGTCGGTCTCACATCGGTGATGCAAAGGTCAGATGCAAGTCACATGAGCGTTCACACCGCAGTCGCTTTGAAAACATCAGATATATATATTGGGCAGCACGGTGGCACAACTGGTAGAGCTGCTGCCTCTCAGCGAGAAGGTTGCCGGTTCAAATCCCGGTCCGGGGCCTTTCTGGGTGGAGTTTGCATGTTCTCCCCGTGCATGCGTGGGTTTCCTCCGGGTACTCCGGTTTCCTCCCACAGACCAAAAAACATGCATGTTAGGCTGATTGGTGACTCTAAATTGACCCTAGGTGTGAGTGTGAGAGTGGATGGTTGTTTGGTGTGAGTGAGACAGGTCCCTCTTGTAAATGAGTCCCCGTGACTCAACGAGGCTAGCCTGTATAAATAAAGGTTGAATGAATGAATGAATGAATATATCCGATTTAAAACCATATACTGAAACGGCCTGGGTCGGATTTGAAAAAATCGGATTTGTCACGTTCAGACTGTCATAAAAAAATCGGATATGGGTCAGATGGGGCAAAAAAATCGGATTTGGGTCAGATTTGCCTGCAGTGTGAACGTAGCCATAGTGTCATCGGCGTACAAATGTATGTGAACAAGACATTTCACAGAATGTTACATTGTTGAAGTATATGCTGAAAAGTGTTGGACTAAGCATGGAGCCCTGGGGGATGCCTTTGTTGATGGGTAGCTTGTCTGACAGTGATTGCATTCACCCAGAACAGTAGCTTTTGAACCAAGCTATGCAACTCTGACAGACTGATGTCTCAGCCTTCCCAGCAAAATGGAGTGGTCTACAGAGCCTAAAGCCGGGTTCCCACCAAAAACGCTCCCGACGTGCGGTGTTGGCTGCTTGTCAACAGATGTCTGTTCACACCGAACGAGTCTGAAGACGTGCAGTGGGAGGAGCGTCTTGGTCCTTTTCCGGCCGGGTTTGTTTTTTTCTGTCTCTGAAATGGCGGACATAATCCGAAGAATTGCTTTGTTGTATTTAATCAACAAAGCAGCAGCACGCAGACGCCGTATTGTTAATTTTCCTCCATTCTTTTAATACGTCACGCGGTGCCCACCAACTTCTGTCCCGTCGTCGTTGCGTCATCACATAGCAGAGTCTCTCCCGACTGGTTGCTGCTACGCGGCGAGCAGCCAAAGTAGGTCAAAGTTCAATTTGTTGAACTCGGGCAGCCGCTGCTCTGGACGTGCCGCGTGCGCGGAAAAAGAACTGCCGCACCCTGCCGCGCTGCTTAAACTGCTCAAAACGCGCTGCATCACGCTGCGCTGCTCCTATATGCGCGGCCACCATAGACTTTGCATGTGAACTGGCTGCTTTGGCTGCTCAAAACGCGTTTGGTGTGTACCCGGCAAAAGGCCTTAGCTAGGTTGATGACGACAGCAGCGCAGTACTCTTTGTTAATTCATAATCATCTGCCACCCCAAAAGTGGGGCAATCATGTATCTGTGGTGTGTTTGTTAGCAAACTATAACCCATTGTATTAATTTTATAGAAACTTTCAGAAAATAATTGTGGGTTACACATCTACAATTCAATAACCTTTGGAACTAACCCAAATCAAGACAGCCACAGCCGCTGATCTTAGAAAACACAAAAATGACCAACTCAGCCAGCTGTTAAACTAAATTTAGTATGGTAATAGTTGAGAGGCAAGAGATCAAGAAGTAAAACCTCATAAGATCTTGGGTGAGACTGTGCATATCATCATTTACAAGGATTTGCTAAAACATCTAGAACTGCTCAGAAATTGTTGTTCTAATCTTTGTAAAGTTATTAATAAAAGCTAAGTAGAATTGCACAAGACCAAGAACAAAAAAAAAAGCCGGATTTTCATTTAACTATAAACTATAATAAAACTTCACGGCCATCGTCCATATTCTGTAGTTTGAATATGAAACATAACTTCAGGGTTAAACAATCATGCTCAGAAATTGTTGTTCTAATCTTTGTAAAGTTATTAATAAAAGCTAAGTAGAATTGCACAAGACCAAGAACAAAAAAAAAAGCCGGATTTTCATTTAACTATAAACTATAATAAAACTTCACGGCCATCGTCCATATTCTGTAGTTTGAATATGAAACATAACTTCAGGGTTAAACAATCATGCTTCACAGTCTATATTTCTCACAGGGAAGTAGTAAAATATCTAACTGACCATCACCCCATGTTCAGATAAGGATATGGGGGTGGGGGTGTTATAATAAAGTTGGTCTACTTTCATGAGGAAGTACCCTGCTTATTAACCTACAATTAAACCACTGTTACATAGAGAAAAACAAAAATATCCACTGACACAGACAAGAAACCATCAATTTGTATTTTTGTCTCCATGTAAAGGACATCATGAGGTAGCAGCTAATCACTCAATCAGTGACTAGATCCACAAAGTGCTCTCGGAGTGAAGGAGCACTTTATAAGTCATAATTCAGTGGTGGCTACAGGTCAGAACCAGTTTTTGCTCTATAGTCAATTAGGATGAGAATCAGCCCAACAGTGTGGTTTTTATTTTTATGGTTATTTTCATACAAAAGCGCACTTGACAACCTTTGATTTAATTTCTTTAAACAAAGAAAAAAAACACTATGTGCTATGAAATTGCCACAGGACACTAATTATTCTCAATCACAAAATAATTGAACAATTGCTAAACAGGTAGCCACATCCCTGAGCGCTTTGATCTTGGACCAGTATATTCCTGTTAGGATGAAAAGTGGAATTGTTGAACAAACGTACTTGGTCATTGCTAAAGAAAATCAAAATATCTATAGATACTAGCTCTGACTCAGCAACAGAAAATACACGTTTCCTGTCCTGGCTACACAGACTGCACCTCCTGCTGCATGCAAGTTTTAGTTTTTCACGAGTTAAACATATTTTTTAGAAGCTTTCCAATATTGAAACATCTCAATGTAGACTGTAAAAAAATTATATTTTTGAGTAGGAACACCAAATCTCTAATATGTACAGTTGATACTGCAACAATATCCAAAGTTAAAGTTCTTCTGAGATTGACAAGAAAAGCTTCAATAACAGTCTTTTGTTTTGAAAATATCAACATTGCAATTAGTTTTTACCAACATTGTTAACCCTGATTAAAGGGGACCACACATTCAAAATTCACTTTTTAATGTTTTTTTACTCAACTTTGGGTATTTACTTCATAAAAAAACAGTCCAAAGGCCAAAAAAATGCACCCAGTGGTTTATTTACTCTAAGTAGATTTATTTTACTGTGATAATATAGGTTTCGTTTTTGAAATAAACTGGAAATCAATCTCGCTTGTGACGTCACAAGCGAGAGAGGACAACCCACCCCAACCTGAGTCCAGCCCCTCACCTAGCAACCCCATGTTAGGCTCAACCCACTTCTGTATTAAACACATGACTGTTGTTTTTCATGATTTCATCTCATCTTTTGTTTATATGTTATTAATTTCATGTGTACAGCACTTTGTTGCAGCTGTGGTTTTTTAAATGGCTTTATAAATAAAGTATAATTGTTATTTTTATGTTTTAGTTCAATTTTTAGTGTATTTGCGATCCTCCCAACGCGCCGCCGGCAAAAATTAAACGAGCATACCCCCGGCGTAGAGACCGGTTGCGACGGGACCCTCTTCTGGCTTGATGGAGCGGAGCTTCAACTGTACAGCCTCACTGAAGCCTCACAGCAGCGAGGACCTTCTCCTTACGGATTAATTTACGGGAGACACTTGGTGAACTTTGTGTTGTCTTGACTGGAACAGCGATAACTCCCAAAATCGCCGCGTGAAACGAGCGGAGCTGGCGAACACCGGAAGAGGAACAAGCTAACATTAGCATCGGATTCGGGTGGTCTCATGCTAAAAGGAGCAGCAAATTGCGGCGCGCTCAGACGGGTTTCGGTAAGTTATCTTAAGCTAGCACTAACAGTAAGTCAAATGAGTAATAAAAAAGAGCTAATTTTAAAACAACAACACATTACAGATACTGGCTGTTACAGAGGGCGTAAACAGATCTTTGAAGGGCGTGGACTTCAGAACTTCTATCAGAAACCGGTCGTTCAAAACGAAAGTTAAAAATGGCAGAATTAAAAAGGGTATAATTGATTATCTAAGAATTATTTTGTGCATTAAATTGAAGGAATAGGGTCTGGATAGCCCACAGAAATACCATAAAAATTTAAAAAACCCATCTGAGGTCCCCTTTAAAAAGGAAATGTTGTTAAATGCATGTATTATTTAATCAATTTAGATTTTTTTTCACCTATAAAGGGCAATTGGAGGCCACATATTGGTCGTTTTTGCTTTTAATTTCTAACCACCAACTGCAACCCCTGAAGTTGATTCTGCTAAAATAGATGTGGTTATTTTATTTTGAGCTCAAATATAAAATAATACACTAAGAATGCTCATTATCACTGTTATGTATGCAAATGTTCTACATTATTATGTAGTTTGTTTCTTATTACAACTATGCCTGTTCCACGATGTAATTAATCTTTAGCTGGACCAAGCATTTTTTCTGAACTTTGATAAGTTGATAATGGGAAAAAAAATCATCCACATTACTTTAGACATGGCCTTCTATCTTACTAGCTTGATTGTCTTTAATATTGTTTTGATTTACTTATTAGCCTTTACTTGCAAATTGTTGGAAGAACAACAGCTTTAAGAAGTTAGAAAAAGAAAATCCCGGGATTTTGGTAAAATGAAAACTACTCCGAAGTGTGACGATTCAGTAGCCATGGCTTCAATATACTTTATGCTCTTTAAGTTATTTTTATTAACTTTTCTTAACCAAGAAGAATGGCTCCAAAAGCTTTTTTGACAGAAAAAGGTGCTTTTACTTTTTTAATTGACCAGTATATGGAGAATCTGACTAAAAGGCAATTTTGCCAGAGTCACAGTTTCAAACTAGTCTGACACTTCTTTACCTGCTATGACTTCCTTGCGGTTGCTTCTTTTAAAGGTTTCTTGAAATATTATTTAAAAAATTAGACTTTTGTACTATTTGAATAAGAACTAAAAAGTAATGCAAGTGCCAATTAATTCAAGGTTAATCTTTTGTTAGTTTGAAGCATAGACTGTTTGATAGACACACTTCAGTTAGCTTAATTTCTGTATGAAGGAAGTAGACGGATACATTGTGCATCGTTCACTCACTGCCAAATGGTGAAAGCAAAGTCATATTTGGGGCAACTGTGGCTGAGTTGTTAGAACAGTCGTCCTCCAGTGGGAGAGTTGAGGGTTCGATTCCACCAGCAGTCACATGTTGAAGTGCCCCTGGGCAAGACACTGAACCCCTCATTGCCTTCAATGTGTGTCCCATTAGTGTATAAATGTGATCTAAAGCACTGATTAGTCTCTACAGATTCATTCATTCATTCAACCTTTATTTATACAGGTTAATCCCATAGAGCCTCGGTGATTCATTTACAAGAGAGACCTGAATTTTAACAAAGTCATAACAGTGGACAACAAAGACAACAATAGACATTAATAAATAATTCAGATCAGCTTTTTATAGATCTAGTAGAGTGCTGTATGAATGGGTAAATGAGGCACATATTGTAGTGTAAAGTGCTTTGAGTATCTTGATTAGATAGAAAGACATCAGATACCGGTAAGCACAGTCCATTTACAAACCATTTATATTTGAATAATCCATTCAGAGGGCCACTTTGTTAGGCAGGGTCAAATTGTTTTTGCCTGCATTTCTTAGTTTGGATATTCGTCTGTTACTAAAATATTGTGAACTCGGCAAAAATTAATGGAACCTGCAGAATGTCATTACAAGATGTCCTTCTACCATTGATGAACAGCGTAACCATTAAAACCATCCCAGTAATCACTGTGTGTGAGGTGAGGGACACCCTAGACAGTTCTCCAGTCCATCACAGGGCCACATAAAGACAAACGAGACAAACAACCATTCACACTCTCACTTACACCTAGGGACAATTAAAGGCCGCAGTATAGCTCTGCGTTGGGCCGAACGCCGCTCGATGCTGTGCGAACGCGCGGCACAAGCCTTTGAACGCGGGCGTGAACGCGCCAAGCTCAAATTTTACGACCGCTTACGCGCGCGCGTTGTCTCACGATAAACTGCCCGGCGGCGGACTGTTTTGTATGTGACACAAATGTATTAAATTCCCATTCTTCATCCCTGATCTGGACTTTTCTTTTGTTTTTTTTGCCAAAAGTCAAGTGATGCTTCCTTCTCCGATGAGGAGGAAATGAATGAATTTGTCACGAGCGAACTAAACTCATGTCCAACGTGGCTGCGTGAGGTTCTAAATATTTCCTGGTGTTCTGGTGTGCTGGACCAGCGCTCCCTGTTTTTATTTTATTTTTTAGAACTTTTTATTAACATATAATCACAGAAAACCGCTGCGCAGCCCGTGTCTTTTTTCCCACCACCCGACCTGTCAATCAATTCAGTAGGCGTGTCAGCAAATGACCAATCAGCGACCTCAATTTGTCTCGTAGGTAAACGCTCCGCCCTGCTGTTGCTGCTGGAGCCTCACGCTGAAGTGCCTGCGAGCAGCATGTGCGTGTCGAGCGGCGTTCGGCCCAACGCAGAGCTATACTGCGGGCTTTAGAGTTACCAATCAGCCTAACATGCATGTTTTTGGTCTGTGGGAGGAAACCGGAGTACTGTACCTGGAGAAAACCCACACATGCATGGAGAGAACATGCAAACTCCACCCAGAAAGGCCCCCAGCCAGGATTTGCACCAGCTAATGAACATCACCCAGTACAAAAATAGCTACAGTATAGCCACAGATATTGTTAGGAGTAATATGTAGTAAAAGAGTTACAACACAGGAAGAAAACTTTTTCGGGTGCCTCAGGAGATTTGTGTATGCTGTTGGACAGAAATGGCACCAACTCAGTCATTTCTGAGCATAAGATGTTCTCAGTCTAAAACTCTGGCATGAAGGGGGCAGGTAATATGCATGCCTTCAAGGAATGCAACGCTTCAGTGATAAAAGTCGGCGTTATATTTCAGTAGCAATCAGAGGATTGTCTGCCTGTACATAATTATCATCTGAAAAACATCAAACCCTCTTTAACACCACCGATGGCTCTCGCAATCATCGATTCAGAAGTGTTCTATACTGTTGCTTATTTCAAGTATTAAATAATTGAGAAGCTGGCGCCAGCCCTGTTTAGTTTGATGAAAGTGCCATTTTGCTAGTCCCCACAGCTGGCGGTGTGGCTTTTTTATCATGGCTCAGTGCAGCGCCATCAATCCCTGCGGACGGCAATGTGGAAGAACAAAAGGCGACAGAACACATTTTCCCCGCCGTGGCAGGATTTCTGTGAGGTATTGAATGGAATGACATGGAATGGTTCCTGTGCACAGCAAGAAACCGTTCACTGTTCACTTTTACTGCAGTCCTAAAGATTTAAGACAGGAAACCAAACTTGGAAACTTTTGCAGAGCCAGATATGTGCAACTATGTTGAGATTGCTGACATGGCCAGAATTCTTATGCTAATGCCACAGTTAGATCAGGTTACATTTCATAATAATGTGAGAAAGTGTCTGTGTGAGACTTGGGGGGGGTAAATGAGAATAAACCAAGAGGTGACATATTTTAATTAGCTGATTAAAAGAGAAGTATAACAAAAACTAAATGAGAAGAACCTGCTTAAATTTCACTTGGTAGAAAAGAAAAGTGTTTATTTTTATCACTGTTGTGATTTCATTGAAGTTTTAAATTTAAATAGCTACAATTTTAATTGCAATCTACATAATCAACTTGGTCCTTGTAGCCTGATAAACATGTAGACACTAATTACAACCTTTCCTAGAAATTGTAGCTGTTAGTTAAATATGTTTGTTGATTAGTGGGAAGTAACAAGTCAGATATTATATTAAACAAAAAACTTTGTGTAGTTTGTGTGTGTTTGTTGGTGTTTCTATGCTGGCTGTTAGCAAATTATCTCGTAAGAGTGTGAACGTGTTTTGATTAAACTCCCACAATGTAATGATTAGAATAACATCTAAAACTTAACATTTGGAATCAAGTTGGCTGCTACAGCTGATCAACATTAGCGCAGACAGAAATGTCTATAAACCATACAGTTGGACAAATACAGAGGTAAAACTTGGAATGGTAGCAAATAAGAGAATGTACTACTTGCATTACTACTACTTGTATTGTGCCTTTCTATCCAAACAAGGTACTCAAAGCTCTTTACAACACAATCTGCACCCTAATTTACCTCTACACACATCCATACAGCCCTCTACTACATCTGTACAGAGCTAATCTGAGTAAATCATTCTATAGAGACAAATCAGTTCTTTATATTGCAGTCATTCACTGATGGGACACATGAGGTGTTACATGTCTTGCCCAGGGACACTTTTCATGTCCCACAGGACAATTGCTCTACCCACTCAATCACAGCAGCCTCCCAATGAAAGTCTTAGAAAGTGATCACTGTGTAAACATCCACAGCTGATTAACTTATATGGTCAATCAATTTCAAGATGGCTGCCACCAGTACCGTAATCAACCTGAGATGAATTTTTTTTTTTACTTGTCAAGTGCGTCTTACAAAGTAAAAATTTGGTGAGGATTCGGAGGACGAAACTTTTCTCGAGAGCTTTGCTTAAAATGTTGCCAATAAAACTCGTTGAAGTTGGTCACCTTGAATCCAGTTGACTCTAAGACATAAACCCGATGTACTGTATATTCCAGCCTAGAAGTCAGTTTTTTTGCATAATTTACATGCCCTGTGACTTATACACCAAAGCAAATTATTTCTGGCATTTTTCCCATACTTATAAGCCAATTTTTGGCTGAGATATGACCGTTTTCATTAATTCAGAAAATTCAGAAAATATTGAACACTACCATTTTCAGCCGCTAGATGGCACTCAAGTAGTATGGCATGCCGTTGTGTCATGTAATAGGTAAAAGTGGCTATTAATGACACAATCAGCCACCTTAGTCCAGCTCCGGGATCATACCTAGAGCAACCATTAAATTATCTTCAATTTGATGTTTCGCCCTGGCGAAACACAGTTAATTTGACCACTGAAGTGTATTTAATAAGTAAAAGTTCAACTGAGACACACCTCTGTTATAATGTCGAGCAAATAAATAATTTTTTTATGTGCTTATCTTGTTAAATTTTGAAGAAATGTGCAGCGTTCATGATTTCCTCCTTCAGAGTGCGCTCCGGGAGCACAGAGGCAGCGAATACTTTTGAAATGCAGCTAATTTGACCATCAAAGGGCATTTATTAAGGAAAAGTTAGACTGAGACACATGTTTACTATAATTTCGAGCAAACAAATAATACTTTTTAAGTGTTAGTTTTGTTAAATTCTTGTTAAAGTCTTCCCTTGCATGCTCCAGAGGCCGCCGTTTGGCAGCCAATCGATGTTAGGCACAACACCGGCCCACAATTCCAGGTTGTCAGCGGTGACACGAAACAAACGTGACTCGTCAGTGGTGACACATAATAGATTTGACGTATGTCAAAGCGACATATTTATGTTTTTTCCCACTTTATTAGACATATTTGGACTGATGCGACTTATAGGGCGGTGCAACGTGTAGTGTACGACGAAAAATACGGTAGGCCTACTTCTAATAATAACTTTGAGAGTTTTATTAAAATCCACTCATTTGTCTATTGGATACAGTATTTTGCTAACTGAAAAACATTATTACTTGCCCTTCATATCAGCAGGTGATGAATTACCCCAGATCGGAATCAGCTCATTATCATACTTTAATGACTGTCCTCTTAGTTGAAGAAAAAAATGTCGATTTAGAACTTCTTCTCTTGCTGCTCAATGCTGCTCCTTATAGCTGGGAGAATTTGTTCCGTACACAAATCCCCATCCTCAAATGGCTTTAAAGAGAAAATGTCACAGTCAGTCACTTTGCTTGACCCCGAGCTAATTCTCCCTGCAGTCCTGTTCCACTTGACAGGCGTTGCTCCAAAAACCACTTAAAAGTACTTAAAAGTATATTTTCATTTTCTGCTTTCCCTCATTAGAGCTATGAAGGGATTAAGTGCAAGAAGGCATTCACTCTGGAGACAGAATATACAGCACGCCTCTCACTCCAGACTCCTTTTATTTCATTTGCTCCCACCCCAACTCTCCCCAACATTATGCCAAAACAGCTTCTAATATGTGTATCATAGAATCCTCGCTGGTCATAAATTATTACAGTCAGAACTTCTGTGATCGAGCAAGATGGGAGTTTTAAAAGTTTGAATAATTAAAAGCATTTTATCATCAATTGGATCTCCTCTGTGTCTGCAAAATGTTGTTTTTAAACCCCCCACCATTTTATACACGCAGTTGAGACCAGTTTTCTGTTAGCCAATCATCAAACGTCTTGAGAAGGTGGTGGACAGCTCACAGGGGCACCATGATGCTTTCTGTTGCCTTGTTCTAGTGCTTCTTTATATTTTGTACCATCGCTAAAGGGTGGAAAATTAGCTAGCAAAGTCTAAAAGCAAAATAAATTGAGTTTTTTTTAAAGGTTGTGAACAACTATTGTTACGGTATACCTTTTTGCATGACGTTCAGTATTTTCCCTACCATTACACAAGCAGGGTGCCCCACCCTGTCAGAACAGAACCAAGCACCCCACTTACCGAACCGGATGTAGTGGCGCGCAATACAGACATGCTAGCTAAAATGCTACAGGTAGCGCTCTGTTTGCCTCATGCTGAGCCGTGTAGTTAGATAGTGTAACTATTCAGGGAAAAAATTATTTGCAGACCTCTAAAAGAGAGACATCACATCAGCTAGTAATACATTAGGGCTTAGTGTATTACTAGCTGATGTGATGTCTCTCTTAGTTAATCCTAGATGTTATTATTGTATTTCTCTTGCATTTGTTGTTGGATGTAACTGGGACCCTGTGTACATAATCTCGTTTTCAACACATGTACTACATGCGGTGCAAATGACAATAAATTCTCTCTGACTCTGACTCTGACTAAAATGCTATCAATTTTGCTAGACGTGCTTTTTTACATGAATTTCTGTGGTTATTTTAAAGTGCAAAACAGCAGCAGCAGCTAGATGTAGCACTTAAAGCATAGCTTCGGGGACATCCAGCAGAAATACCTTATTTCTGAATAAAACTGTGTAACAGGTGAAATAATACATCTATATTCCTGTATTCTAATGATCTGGAGAAGACATGCGCAGGCAGCAGTCCCATGTTTACTTTAAAGTGTGCGTGACATGATTTTGGAACTATGCATAAAGTGGCACAACATATATATGTTGTATCATTCAACTATGTTCGTTTTTACAAGCAAAATGATAAATCAATGAAATTTTGTTTCAAAAGTGATTTTGAAATTGGCGCCATGTTTCGTCACGGGACATCCGGGTACTTACGCATGCGACGTTGTGACATAGAGACAAGAAGTTGAGTCTGCAGGCTGCTATTAGCACGCAGTGTAATTGTCTTTAAGATCGCCTAATTTCTTTTGTATAACTTGAAAAATGCCGGTACATTGTGTCGCATTTAGGTGTTCTAACATCGCCAGCTCTGTAGACGACTACGGTCGGGTTCCAGCCCTTCATCCTCGGAACCTTGCTAATCTGAAATGTCGGACTCTCCCTCGCACCCTGAACGGTATCCCCCAATTTACACTACATGCGTTCCGGCTCCGGTCCGCTCCACTCCGCAGGTCGCAGCTGAGCGTTTCAAGTCCAGTTTACACTACCTCCGCTCCGCTCCGGTCCGCCTGGATGCGCCGCTCCGAGACGCATGCGCGGGAATTGCGAGATCGCACGATAAATCAAGTGATAAATAAGGAAGTCAGAACAAAACAATTCATTCGGTGGAAGAAGGAGAACAACAGTAGAGACTGCCTCGCTGTTTGATTGTTTTTTGCATTGAGATATTTTCAGGACATTTGCTCTGTAATGGGTGAGTATTGTAGATCATTCAAAGAAGTACATTTTTGCTTATTTGTCCACCCGTGGTGATTTTATTTTGTAAATACGGATGTTGTGCTCATTCCTTTTCCTGTTGGTGCGACGTAATCTTTAAAAGTTGACTCCGGCACAGCTCCGGCGTCCGGCAGAAATAGGATCGGATCCTATTTTGACGGACTGCCGTCCGCTCACCGCCGCCGTGCGGAGCCAGTGTAAACGCTCTCATTGATTATAATGGGTGCGTATTTGCTGCGGAGGTCGGACCGGAGCGGAGCGGAGCCGGAACGCATGTAGTGTAAATTGGGGGTAAGACTCAAATAAATACGGCTGCAATCCTACATTAGAACCAGCTGTTTCTTGTTCATCACTCAAAGTTACTTTGGTTCCGAAACTCAAGACAAATCGCTCAAATCTTCACTTAAATTGCTTATTTCCTCTGTTTATATATTCAACGCTATTGGTTATTTACAAGGTGCGTTCTGGCAATTGCGTCATAAAAATGCGTGTCGTTTGACTGCGACGCACTGCAGAGTTACGTCATTAAAACTATTTTATTTAAAAATACTTTTATATATTAATTATTCAAAGCATCTGTGTACAAACAATCAAAGCTGAGTAGCTCCTCTTTCTAAAATGTCTATGTTTTAAAATCATGTCACACCACCTTTAAGTTACACATGTAAAGTACAAAATCACCAGCGCAGGGTCACAACCGCCTCCGCCATGCTTTCACAGTAATGTGGAGCTGGGTGTCAGTCGAATGCACATTTTCTTCAGAGCTTGGCCACACCTTAGAGTAGTAGCCACTGTCGATGAATGGGAAATCCTATTCTACTTCATGTGGCCAGCTCTCGACCAATGAAACCATGTTTTTCAAAAATGGTGGCCTTTTGGGATTTGTAGACGTGGAACTAAAAACTACATTTCTTACTGGAAGTGAAATGGGAAATTGTATCTGCCTCATTTTAACACAATGTTGGAGTATATTTTCATTAGAATAATATATTAGCTTAAAGCTGCAGTCTGCAATTCTGTAATGTAGTCTGTAAGTTGTCTAAAAATATATTTTTAACTTATTTCTTCACTCTGTCACTATCTCCTGACAGGCTGATGTTAGACAAAGTAATCTCTGAAAAAAACTATAGTCCCCTTGCTTCTCCAGGTGGTAAATAAGAATTTCAAAAAAGCCACAGTGACCCGCCGTTAACCAGCCAATAAAAACAGAGCTTCTCACTTCTCACGCTCCTAACCCACGCCCCCCCCCCCCGTCCCAGCCCGCAGCGGCCGCGCAGGTTCTCGTTGAAATAATTGCAAAGCGATGCAAAACTGTTTTGTATGTGACACAAATGTATTAAATTCCCCTTCTTCATCCCTGATCTGGACTTTTCTTTTGTTTTTTTGCCAAAAGTCAAGTGATCGCTTCCTCCTCCGCTGAGTCATGACAGAAACATTCAGGAAATGAATGAATTTGTCACGAGCGAATTTAACTCATGTCCAACGTGGCTGCGCGCGGCTCTGCAGATTTCATGGTGTTCTGGTGTGCTGGACCAGCGCTCCCTGTTTTTATTTTATTTTTTAGAACGTTTTATTAACATATAATCACAGAACTTCGCAGCAGCTGAGAGGACATGTAGTGGAGGCGGAGCATTCGGAAGCAGAGCAGAATTTCACCGACAGCAAGAGCCATATATGGCTCTGAGGGGGAGGGACCAGAAACGTGTCTCTGTTCAAAATTTTCCTTAGTGCTGTGTTCTACCAAAAACTGCAGACTGAAACTTTAATGAAATATATGGACATGTTGTATTTTGTTTTATTTATTTAGTATGATATCTTGTTAAAACACAATTTCATTTCCGTTTCCAGTAGTGAATGTAGTTTTTAGTTCCACGTCTACAAATTCCAACATCCATGCACCCACCATTTTAGGTTTCAATGGGTCACATGATAGGATAGGGCTTCCCATTTGTCAACGGTGGTGACTCCTGGTAGGTATGGCCAAGCTCTGTAGATGATGTTTGTTCTGTCTACGCTCAGGGCCATTTTGCTTGTGACCACATGGGGAGGTATTAATGGCAAGGGGCCGGTAATTTTTGTACCTTACATGCATGTATAATAAACCTTCTGAAATGGATGACATTCGCTTCCCCCGAGCCTGCTTCAGACATGAACAATAGTTAACATTATACTATAAAACAAATTATAAAGTGGAAAAACTACGATAAGCTGCAAGATATTACTGTAATTGTTCATAACCTTTTTAGTGAACCTCACTTAAAAAAAAAAACCCACAACTTCCTTTAAGTGAGAACTACTTCTTAGAAAAAGACATACCGTATTTTCTAGTGTATAGGTCACACCTGTGTATAGGTCGCATTGTCCAATTATCACCAATAGATTGGAAAAATCCCTAGATAGGTCGCACCGGTGTATAGGTCGCACCTACGTTTAGCTCTGCTGCAAATGTCTGCCACAGGAGCGCACAGCAAGGCTTTTAAGAAGATTAACACTTAAAAACAATTATTTGTTTGATAAAAATTATAGCAAATATGTGTCTGAGCTGAACTTTTCCTTAATAAATGAACGTAATTGTGAAATGAGCTGGATTTAAAAATTGTTTTGCCGAAAATGATAACAAGCCATATATAGGTCGCACCTGGTGTATAGGTCGCAGGCCTTGAAAAAAACCATAAAAAGGTGTGACCTATACACCGGAAAATACAGTACTTCACTTCTGAGAGGCCAATTTCATGCCCTGTTCCCTCGACTGCAGGGTCATTCACAAAAAGACATCCCGCCGAGGGTGCGCTGGATGATCATGCATGTACTAAAAACTTGTAACAGAGCTTGTTTTCCCCCTCAGGCGCTCCTCCCCATCCTTAACACAAAAATACAGTCACACATGCTCGGCACAAACCCCAGTGAGTTGTGTATTATTAGCAGCATTGTGAGCTCGGTTCGACCCTGCAGCGGAGACAAATAGGGATCCTCTGTGTTACCGGATAACACGACCAAAACAGGCCAAGAAAAGATTTTACAGCTGATTTTTGAAAGGGTCTGAATGTGTGTGTGCTGTCTCCTCAACAGAAACGGAGAAAGAAAAATAAAATCTCAGTGGCACCTTATATAAAAGATCCACCCCCTCTTTGCCCTAAATTGAATTTTCTAATCTGCTACTTGCCCCCTCGTTCCTTGTTCCTCCTGCCTCGGGCTTTGGCAGTCGCTGGATACTTTATCCTCAGATAACAGTGGCATCAACCCACCCACTTCCACTTGTTCTGTCAAAAAGCACACAAATATCTTATTCTGCCACAGTTTTAAGAACTTCAAAGTGCATGTACATTCATGTACCCAACTGTAGACGATGTGACTAAGACAAATTCGTTGTGTCATGACACATGCTGCACAACGTCAGAATAATTAAAAATGAGCAGCCTACACGCAGAGTTAGGCTTTTTTATGTTCTTCCCTGCAACTTTGTACATAGAAAGCAATGAATTAATACAGCACAAGAGTGGGAGAAGAACTTCTTAGTAATGAATCAACAGAAAAACGAGTTTCAGTGTTGTAGGATTAGTACTGTTGCTTCACGGCAATGTCTTCAAATAGAATCTCTGTTCTGTATAAAAATGGTTCCTTTTGTCCTTGTATTCATTTGTTTTCTCTGGGTATTCTAGCTGCCTCTTACATTCCTAAAACAGCATTTAAAGGATAGTGGCCATGTGTTTCTACTGTTTTTATCAAAGTAATAATGTGCTTGAGGCAGCCTTGTCTAAAGCTGAAATCTTCTATTGGTTTTTCCCTCTTCCGGCGTCTCCACAGCAATTCCTCCTCTTCCATCTCTGTCCTCTGCATCCTCTGTCCTCACCCCAACTACCTTCATGTCCTCTCTAACTGCATCCATATATCTCCTCTTTGTCTTTTTCCTGGCAGCTGCATTTCTAACATCCTTCTACCAATATATCCACTGCCCTCCTCTGGACATGTCCAAACCAACTCAGTCTGGCCTCTCTAACTTTTATCTCCCAGTGGGTCAACCTGTGCTGTACCTCTGATGATCTCAGATTGTTATTTATTTTACTTTATCATGCTGAGAACCCCGGTCTTGTCTGCCCAGAGACGGACCAGTTATGGCCCAGTTCTGTACAGATGAGATGGGACCAGCTGCTCTGAGTGAGCATCCCATGGTCAACACCCGATGAGTAATTTTTTATTTTGCTGGCTTCCATCACATAGATAGATTTGCACTTTCATTCATTTTTCACCATCAGAAACAGATAAGACCAATGACGTCACACATAGTCACCCCACTGATACACTCTGATAGGCTGTGCTCCCGGACGTGAAGGCGGAGCCAAGGCACAATATAAGCTGGGGAGTTTTGTGACACGGGGCACTCCGCTTCCGGGTTAAGACGACTTGGACGAACGCCTCAGCTCTGAACCTGTAACTTTCTCCTGCCTGATGAACATTAAATTGGTAAAAGGATATTATATATCTTGATTTATTTGAGTTAGAGTGAGTTTCCTCTCCATCTGGGAATTAAAGAATCAGATGCCGGAGGTGGGGAGTCAGACCAGTTTCAGGGACAGACCTGGTCTAGGTTCTCACATAATGGTGCCGAAACCCAGGCTCGAACCAGGGACCTTTATCTTATCCATCCTTGTCACTCCTAAAGAGAACTTCAGCATCTTCATTTCTGCCACTTCCAGTTCTGTCTGTCTTTTTGTCCATGTCTCTGTCTCCTATATACAACATAGCTGGTCTCATAACTGTTTTGTAAATTATTTTGCCTAAAACTGAATTATGAAATAATTTACAGTTAGAGGCCTTGCAAAGGATTTCAGTCACAACACAACTGCAACTCACAAATACATTGAAAGTATGAAAATAAGATTCAAACATATATTAACGTTTTGAAGTCTTCATGTGATCGTTTGTACTCAGTTTGTGCTGGGATTGACTTTCAGTTACAAACGCACCAAATATCACCAGAAAAATATATATTTAAAGTATCTAAAAAAAATTAAGTCAGATCCTCTGGACGGATTCTTCTTGTTGAAGCGTCTTTGTCTTTTTTCCAAAAAACGTCTTCAGTCTGAGGAGCTGCAACAAACTCAGTCTTATAAATAGCACCTTCTCAGTGGATTGCAGGTGACATCCAGAACTAACTGTTCACATGATAAAGGAGGACCATCATCCTAAACAACCGATGGTTAGTGCCCTGATGGCCACTTACTATTCACAGACGGCTGAGTGATACTAGCAATAACAGCATTGTAAGAGGGGGACAGCTGGACACAGAGGCCACGGCTTCAGTTTAATGATGGACGGTTTCTCTTCACAAAGATGGCCTCCTTTACTCCTCTCTCAAACCATTGTTCCTCTCTATCAAGGATGTGAACATCTTCATCCCTGAAAGAGTGACCGCTGGCCTGGAGATGAGTGTAGACTGCAGAGTCCTGACCTGATGATGTTGATCTTCTGTGCTGGGCCATCCTTTTGGCCAGTGGCTGTTTAGTTTCCCCGATATAAGACTGATCACCCTCCTGACACTGAACAGCATACACAATATTACTCTGTTTGTGCCGGGGGACTGGATCTTTGGGATGAACCAGTCTTTGCCGTAATGTATTTTGGGGTTTGAAAGCCACTGGGACGTTGCGTTTAGAAAATAAACGTCTCAGTTCCTCTGAAACTCCCACAACAAACTGGATTATCTACCTGGATTATTGAGTAAGCATCAGGATCTCTAAAAAGTAGATTTCACTTTTAAAAACTTTTACTGTATATGGAATGAAACTAGCACTCTTTTAAAAAAATGCATATCGATAACCGTCTTGGATGCCAAAGCGTTAAAGATCTGGTTCGATCAGTTAGGGCTCAAACTGTTTCATGGGAATGACTCAGCTACTGCCACACCAAATTTTAGCTTTACATAATCTTACTGTGATACCTGGAAGTAAGTAGGTAGTTAGGTAAGTAGGTAGGTAGGTCGATAGCAAGATACTTGATACCAGATAGATGACTTGTGTTGTGACTTGGTGCTATACAAATAAACTGATTTGAATTGAATTAAAAGCAATTTGTGATATGATTGAATCAAGAAATGTATGAATGCACCCAACTTCAGCAAGGCCATGAAAACCTACACATGCACAGAGTAAACGTGCAAACTAATACTGTACACACAGAAAGGTCCAGTTTTAAGTAATTCATATGAACACTGTTTTATGAACTTCTATCCAGCCAACAATCTCATTTTATACAAAACTGATGTCCTGTTTCTGCAGTCCATTTCCAGGAGAAATATATTCAAGCAAGAAATGCCACAGCTAACTGCTGCCGCCACAATTTATGCTTGCTAATAACTACAGAATATGACGTTAATGACCAGTTTAAAAAATGACAACAATGTAAACACAAACAGTGGTTGCATGAACTGCTATAGGATTTTTAAGTTTGAAGTTTACCGGTAGTCCATTTTGTTCATGACCCAGCTCAGGTAATAATAATAATAATAATGAATTCAATTTATAACGCACTTTTCATTAGTGAAAATCTCAAAGTGCTACACACATTGAATGCTACACACATTCATACACCGGTAGCGGCAGACTACCATGCAAGGTGCTTTCCAGTCCTACCGGGAGCAACTCGGGGTTAAGTGTCTTGCCCAAGGACACAACGACACATGGTGTGGGGAACTGGGATTCGAACCTCCAACCTTCAGATCGGGGGACGACTGCCATTACCACTACGCCACGGCCGCCCGGTCATCAATTGGCACAAAATTCAGCCTTGGTTTTCCAAACTGTAGTCATTGATGGAGTTATCTACAACAGGAACAATGTTTGTAACATTTCCACAGATCCCCACTTCTAAAAATTGGAATAATCAGTTTGAGGTATGTAAGGTGTAAATGCTGAGTTCTGTGGGCAGATAATCACAACTAAAATATCCAGTCCCTGTAAAGAGTTCAACAAGTTATGTAGGTAAAATTAAAGTAAGCATTTCTTTGCTGTAACAATCTCCTGTTCCAAACTGTACAAGGGTTGACGACTTTTTTTAACAAAGTTCAAAGTCTTACCATCCTGATCATTGTATCCCTTACATGGCGTTTTCAGCTAAATGTCACATTGCCAGCATCGTTTGTGAACGGCTGCATATGACACTGTTACAAGCAGATGCAGAAGTGGCACTAATTGCACGATATCACCCTTTGGCAAGTGTCAACAGCCACTCACGAAGATGAGAAGAGAAGCAAAATGATACATCCTGCAGCTCTTTGACATTTTGTTAATAAAAAGGCATATTATAAAAGTCAGTCAAAACTAATTTGGAGCACATAAGCACATGTTTAATAATGTTCAATAATAAGAATTAACAATTTATGGTTTTCATGGGCATTTAGGGACATTAACTATGAAACGTGCATTTTGGCCAACACAAAAAATAGATGCTAGATAAGCCAGTTTTTTAAGCTGAAATAAATAAAATTTTATAGATTTATCCGGTCTTTTGGCTGACCATGAATGAAAATGAAACAAGAGAAGGAGTTCTGGTATCTTGACATTTTGGTAGTGAGGTAAGAATGGGGCATGAGTGTGACATGATGGGGCTTCTGCAGTATGAGGCGAGATACAAAGCTCTATTTATGTTCCTTACCTGTAGTCATGAACTCTGGGTAGTGACCAAAAGAACAAGACAGCGAATACGATGGTTGAAACATGTTTTCTCCGCAGGGTAGCTGGACTCTACCTGAGATAGGGTGAGAAGTTCAGTTATACAGAAATGACTCCATGTAGAGACGTTTCTCTCCACATGGAGAGGAGCAAGTTGAGGTGGTACAGGCATCTGGTGAAGATGCCCCCTGGACACCTCCATAGGAAGGTGTTCCAGGCATGTCCAACTGAAAGGAGACCCCAGGGAACACCTTAAGAGTTCACCTAGAGGAACTGGAAGAGGTGATGTGAAAAGAAGTCTGGGCTTCCCAGAACAAGAAGGATGGATGGATAGATTACAATAAAGACAAAAAAAGGTTTTAAGGTCCAACAAAGTTAAGTCAGGTCCTCTGGACAGTTTATTTTTGTTGAAATGTTTCGTCTTTCATCCAAAAGACTTCAACAGTCCAAGGAGTTGCACCAAACTAAGTCTTATAAATAGCACCTTCACATAGTGGGTAAACCAGTTTGATGGTGTTCAGATGGTTTGAACTGGTTGGGTTGGGTGCTGGATGGTCAGAACAAATTTTCGTCTTTCATGTTGCTGGATGAAAGACTAAACGATTCAACAAAAAGAAACCGTCCAGAGGACTTAACTTTGTTGGGGTTCTCTACCTGGATAAATGAGCATTAATCAGGATATTTTGAGGTCCACTAAAGTGTGATAGCCATCACACCTGATTGATTACATGTTGTGAAAAATGTGTCTGAGTTGATAATAGTCACCAATTCTGTCATTTTTTGGCATTATCTAAATATTCTGAGTAAATAAACAAATAGGAACCAGACATGGCCCAAAGCATGTTGTGCCACCTCATCTGTCAAGTATGGAGGTGATTCTTTTATGACATGGACATGTTTGGCCCAAAATAGAACCATCAAGCTGGCATTTGTTGAAGGTTTCACTGCTGAGGGCAGCGGCGAAAGGAATGCAGAGGTGTGCGCTCAGATTCAGTCAAGTGCAGTTAACAGCATTTCACCCCTCAGTAAGACAGAATGTGCTCAGAGCAGCTGAGAGGGTTTCCAATTCCAGTATGGGCAGAAATGACTCAATTACCAGATCTGTTTGTTGCAGACGGACATTTTCTCAAATCGGACAACATGGAGAGCATTAAAGAGGAAGAACTTTGAGCCAATAAAAAAAAAGTGTAATATATATATATATATAT
>JBBPBX010002622.1:0-27947 GCA_038048925.1 Garcialebias charrua
CTCGTGCAAGGCAGACACCTTTTCTCTCTCTCTCCTGTTCTGCTGTCTGTGTATCGGAGCTCCTATTACACATCTTCCAAAATGAAAATATTGTAATGGATCTGGTCAGCTGGACTTTCAACGCAATCGACAACATTTTTTCAACAAAGCGACAGGGTCCTGGAGAGCCCTCATGCCCAGCTGAGACGCACGTGGCGGGAAACGTCATGGATCCGTGGGGAGTTTGGGAGCCGACATGTCTTTCAGTATTATCTCAGGAGGATGCCAAAAATGTTCATATACCGGTAATTGGAATTATGATAGCAGGGTTTCTGCTTTTTGGCATAGGCGAATTCTTGTGTACATATTGGCTATTGAGGAAGACGACGGCAGCAGTTTCAGCCATGCCAAAACTGCCAAGTCTGTGTGAAGGTTTGGTTCGTGCTTCTAGGACTCAAAATCAGCTGATTTACAAGCTAAACCGTAAGACGGAAGAGATTTGTGAGAATCACAGGCCACCTGCGGCTTCTTTGACCGGCCAGCATGTTAGACACGACCTTGGAGGAGGCTCATAAGCACAGACCAGTGGAATGCCCACAAATCTGGCCATTTTAGATCGAAAGTACCAGCAGGACTCAAGACTTACGAGAAGAAAAAAAAAGTCTGCCTGAAAAAAAATCAACAATTGTGGCTTATCCAACTGTGTAATTGGGACCCTGTGTACATAATCTCGTTCCACCACATGTACCACGAGATGCGAATGACAAATCTGAATCAGACTTCTCCGTTTGGCCTCTAAAGCAGGCAGACTTATCACATTTCTCCTGGAATTTGTGTAAAGTAAGGAAAAGCTTTGTCCCGGTATATCGCAAACCCCACCAAGACCTTCAGTCAAAGATTATCAGAACTGTGCCGGCTGACACCAACATCTTATCAGGACTATGGTCCATCTAGAAGTGCTTCATGGACAAATCTCACCATCTTGCCATCAAATAATAAATGTTCATCTTCACCAGTCCATAAATGTGCTTGCTGGCAGAGTTTTTTAGTAGTACAGGTACGATCAGAATTACTGAGCCGTACAGTCCACCAGATGTAGGAGTTATCCTGACACAATTTATCATCAATTATTCACGGGTTCTCTTCTTTTTCAGGATTAAACAAATAAATTTGTGACCAGAATGTGATGTAATTGACATGAAAGAAACGTTAAATAAATCATTCCTGGTGGGTCAACTATAATTAACAGAATCATAAAAATTACATCATAACATGTACGTACATTGATTGAATGATCAGATTCCTATAATTTAAACGTCAGCAGATTAAATTATGGACAACAGAATAAACGTTATTAGTTCTTAAAATAACTTATATCCGCGCCAGCTTTATGATTTAAACTGACTAACTCACATTTCTAAACAAATACTGAAAGATCAATCTGACATGTCCTTCAACTTAAACAGAGTCATTAACTAACACATACAGTATTGAAGAATAACAATGATCATAAAATGACAGAAGGTTATTCTGTTGATATATTTGAATTAGAACAAATTAAAGAACAAGTGTCTTGGTGATTTAATTTGTGTCTTTGATTCAAATTAATGAAATAAACAGTGTGCACTGTCTTCTTCTTGAAAGTTTCAAGAAAAGGTGTTTCGCTGAGAGGTTCAGTGAAACAAGGTGTATCACTACAGTACAGTTTTTTGATGTCTTAAATATCACGATCCATCCTTATGGCCTTTAACCTTTTCGATCTCTAAAAAGTATTGTGAAAAAGGATAAGAGGCCACGCTCCAGTAGCAGAAGCAACGTGCACTCCACCCATTTTTCGGACGACTGTACGAACATATAATTTCACTGTATTTTGGTATAATGATGATGATAAAGTTTATTATGAAAACATGTGTTTTTCATGCAGAACGTGAAATCGACTGGTACCTTTATGGTTTAATCCTGTAATTCCTCAGATTGAAACACCAGCCGAGCTGTAAAATCATCACGAGTCTTCTTGATGTCTCTTTTAGGACCGTCTTCATCTCTGCACGTCTGTGACCCGGTCTGGAAGCGATGATCTCAGTGAATCTGCTCGGCAAAGATACGATGAAGACGATGATAATCTCTTACTCGGCATCATTCTGTCCACCCCGACCTCTGAAGACAGAACCTCGGAGTTTGACCCGACTGCCCACAGGGATGAGCGTCGGTCTTATTCCATGGAGCACTTCCGCTGGGGGAAGCCTCCTGGCCGTAAACGCCGACCCATTAAAGTCTTTGCATCTCCCCTGGAGGGGGGGCTCGTCCCCGGCCTGGACGACCTCCCACTTCGGGCTCGCAGGCACCTGAGGAGCAAGGCCAAAGGGAAGGGGGGCGTTCTGAAAGCAGGTCATCAGAGTCAGAGTTGGTCGAGGCCCCGAGGCGGACCGTCGGACCTGCCGGAGAAGAAACATGGCACCTACAGGATGAGTCACTTCAGGTGGGGGAGCCCCCCAGCAGCAAAGAGAAATGGCCGCTTTTTGAAGCTGAGGGAGGAAAACCAGCTGGCCCAGTTCCTCCAGAACATTTTGATGAAGAATGTGTGGGTTGAAACAGAGCATTTCATTTAGAACTTGT
Source organism: Garcialebias charrua (assembly GCA_038048925.1). Taxonomy (NCBI): domain Eukaryota; kingdom Metazoa; phylum Chordata; class Actinopteri; order Cyprinodontiformes; family Rivulidae; genus Garcialebias; species Garcialebias charrua. The sequence continues at coordinate 2,596 of JBBPBX010002622.1, forward strand.
TGCCATCTTTAGTTTTATTGGGTTAACAGTTCAGGTCGGGTTAGATCTTTTGAAGCGAGGCTCTGTGGAAACGCTGCGAGCAGTTAGGATCTTGTTTAAAGAACCAGAGTTTACTGAACTGGATCGTCAACAAGCTCTGCTTCTTCAAACTGAGGTCGCTCCAATAGCCAGCTACAACAGGTAAGATATTTACTGTTCACAACCTTTCCACAGAACCCCATTTTAAAAATATCTGAACTACTTTATCTCGACAAAAACGTGTATTTATTTTTTAGAACCGTTTGTATGAATCAGTTCAAGACAGACTTGCGTTTTTGTAAATAAAATATTCTTTTTGCAACAATTTTTTTTTGTTATTTCATTTGAAATGATCCATTTCATGTCATCACTGAATCGATGAGAGCTGCTGTCCAAAGAGGCCAAACTCTTCTGGTAGATTTAAACAAGGTATAGCCAACGGTACAAAACACACCCCTCGGTAAAAGTTGTCAAAATCCGTGAATGAATGCATGAAAAATTAATTCCTTCAAACAGGAATCCTGAATATTTGTTCTTAAAGGCGTCGTACCTGATCAGAGTAGACCTCACGAGGACCACTCAAGATTTATTTGTAAAAACAAAATGTGGAGACATTGTCTGACGGACAACTTCCAGTGGACTGTCCTATGGATGGACAGATGAGGACAATATAGGGGACAAAAGGTTTGACGTTTCTGTGTAACTCTGATGTCAAGCTGGAGCAAAAACGAGGTTTTAACAAAGGGGTCGACTGTGCCCTTGACCTTTGACCCTGAAGCCAATAGTCTGACGTTCCTACAATAAAGGGTTATCGGACAAAGGAGCTGTCCACAGACGGACAACATCACATCATATGTCCCTAAAGCAGTGGTTCCCAACCCTGGTCCTTGAGGAACACCATCCTGCATGTTTTAGTTCCTCTGCTCCAACACACCTGATTCAGTTTAATTAGCCTGGTAATCACGCTTTCATTCAAATAAGGTGTGTTGGAGGAGCAGAAGAACAACTAAAGCAGGGTGGTGTCCCTCAGGGACTAGGGTTGGGCATCTAAAACTTTGTGAAATAGCTACTTGGGTCAAAATTTGGCACCATGCATCTAAAGCACGTGGGCTAAAAAAATCTTTATTTCATTATGAATGATCTCAATTAAAAACAAAAGGGGGGTGGGGTTGGTGTAGACCAGGGCTATTCAACTGGCAGACATCCAGCCCTCGTGTGAGCTCAGTTCGGCCCGCCAATGGGTTCACTTTTAAATAAAACTAGATTTTAAATCATAAAACAAAACTTCCTGAGAAGAACTGCAGGACGTCCGGCCCCTGAGCTCTTTGCTTTCAGTAACTCTGGCCCCTGAGCACTTTGCTTTCAGTAACTCTGGCCCCTGAGCTCTTTGCTTTCAGTAACTCTGGCCCCTGACCTGAGCTCTTTGCTTTCAGTAACTCTGGCCCCTGAGCTCTTTGCTTTCAGTAACTCTGGCCCCTGAGCACTTTTGTTGAATAGTCGTGATGTAGACTGTTTATGCATATAAATAATAAAGTGACCAAATCAGAGCCGACCCGGGTCTTGTACCGGTTTAAGATCCATTTATTGGACAGCACAGCAACATCTCTAGCATGCAACACATGTATGACACATGTAAGGCGTTCTCTTCATGTAAAAGCTGCCTTCGTCACTAGGTAATCCAGTTTTTAAAGTGCAAAGTCCACAGATTGGAATAGAGTTGATCTACTGCACTACGATGTCAACAGATCTAACAACTACACGTGGCAGAAAAAGAAAAAAAAACAGTTGGAAGGATCCCGTCGGGTAAACAAACGTTGCGCGACGCGGCGACACGCGGACTGATGGAACAGTTCAAGACGCTGCGACGACAGTTCACGTGTCGCTGCTCGGTTTGTTTTTCGCTAACCGGCTGAGCTACGATGAGAAAGAGACAGGTGAACGTCACTCGCACAATAAAACCTGAACAGACATGAGAGACGGACAAACTGGACACTACGTTAAAAAATAACAACTGGACTGCACAAACCAGCAGACACCGTAAAACATTAAACACGTTGGATAGAAGCGCGGTCTCTTTAAAACGCCACACAGCACGACGACGACGAGAGGCACAGTAAAAAATAAAAACCTGCTTCCTTCAGCGGGACCACATCTGTCTGGCTTGTAATTATTGCCGCCATATTTGGTTTTTGTACCTGTAGCGTGCACGCACACGAAATGGCTTATGGGACGTGGACGAGATGGCCAAGAAGCTCGTCTCCTGCAGGACTGGGGATGGAACGGCGACGATTCAGGTCAGGACGACGGCTGTGAAGCCGGTTTCTGGTTCTGCTGTGGACCGGTCATTTGGACTCCAGGTGTTGCTGGCTGGAGATTTGAGCATCATTCTACACGAATCTCTACTTTTAGCTTTGAACACAAGCAGTGCAGCGGCGGTGTCTGTCCTCACCGTAGGCTTATAGATTTATATATATCTCTGTATATATATACATATATATGGGAAAAAAATAACATCTTTCTAGTGTTTAATGCGGTAAACATTAAATGTAAACGCTTTAATCTGTGTGGGCAAAACTGGCGCGTGGCGTCCCCTCACTTTTAGTTTTAGTGTCTGATTCTTTAAAAGAGAATAAATAAAAGTGAGTTAAAAAAATTAATGCCCATCGAAAAATTAAAAATAAGCACTTCTGGCTAACACTAAAAAGGCAAAAATGAAAAGCACTCGGTAACACGTGAGATGGTAGGAGTAACTTTACATCCATCTGTAGCTAAAATACGCCTAATTCTTCAAATCTAAAAAATAATAATAATAATAAACATGAAAAACTGGAGCAAAAAAAAACAAATTTTGTGATGAAAAGTAGTATGGCACCCTGTAAGGGACAAACAAACAAACTAAAAAACAAAAGGAATGTCCAAGGATTGCAGTGCCAGGAACCTTTCTGTTTACAGGACACAGTGTTTCTTAGTTCTTGGCATTTTTCTGAACGTGAACACGCAGCCAGTGTTTTCTTCAAACAGATGGTTAAAAATGGATGAAGTGATCATGTTTGCTGCATTTATTAACTTTAGCTCTTTCTGGCTGCCATTGAAGACTAAAAGAACATTTCAAACAGTGAAGTTAGTTAAAAACGGGCTTGTTCTTAAAAGTTGCAACTGCGTTTGTCCCGCGTGCTTGGCGGTTTGGTCGACGCCGACTTGTTTTTGTCACGTCGCTGCAGACCTTTGTGGACTAATACACGCAGAGGTCGGGAAACTTCATCTCGTAAATGGGAACGGATCGACTCTGGCTCTGGCCGTAACCTGATGAAATGGTTCCGGACGGGCTGGGAGGGGGTCTGGACAGGAAAGGAACAAAACAAAGCAGTCATCTTCACCGTTAGTCATCGTAATGACAACGAGACGCAGTCGGCGCCATCTTTCTGTTTCCTCACCTGATTGTGATCTCAAATATCTGATTTAGTTTGCTCTGCAGCATGGTGGCCTAGAAAAGACAAAACATTAAAACATGAACGTAAGAGTTATTGAAGTTAATAGAAAACAGCTGAATAATTTGTTTCTTGTACCCTGGCACCACAGTGGGCAGCAATCTCCTCAAAGGGAGCCTTCTGAAACTTCTCCACCACTTGTCTCCTTCGCTCCCTCTCCTGCTCCTCCATACCAACACTGTCCACTAGAGGGAGGCAGAGACAACACAAAGTGCATTAGAACGAATCTGCAGGGCAAAAAACACCCAACTGTGTGAACACTAATGAACATTAACCTTTTTTCAGCCTAATTCAGCAAAAATGTGCTCTCTCTCCACTTTCTTCAGGTAATTTAAGCTTCTTTCTACTTTTAATTTTTTTAGCTACTTTTCAGTTGTTTTTTGGCTAATTCCAGCATTTTTCAGATAATTTCCACTTCTTTGTGCTCATTTCTGCTTCTATAACCCTAACTGGGCAAACATGTTCATTCTGCTTTCTTCGGCTAATTTAAGTTTGTTCTATGTTTTCAGCTACCTTTTTAGCTAATTTCAGCTGTTTTGTGATAAATTAATTTTTTTGTGGACATTTCTGCTACTTTCAGCTTCTTTATGCTAATTTCAGCTTGTTATGCTCCTTTCAGCTTACTTATTTATGCTATGCAGCTACAATTTAGCAGTTTTATGCTAATTTTAGCATTTTCAACTACAGTAATTCCACATTTTTTTCACTCCTTTCAACTTTTTTCAGTCTAGTTCAGCAAAAAATGTGCTCTGTCCACATCCTTCTGGTAATTTAAGCTTTCTTTTTTTTTTAGCTACATTTCAGCCGTTTGGCAAATTTCTGGGGTTTTGTTTTCAGATGATTTCCATTTTTTGCACTCATTTCTGCTTCTTTCAGCCTAATTGGGCAAACACGTTCTTTCAGCTTTCTTCTGCTAATTTAAGCTTGTTCTACCCTTTCAGTAACTTTTTTTTTTTTAGCATTTTTAATGCTAATTTGAGCCGTTTACAGATAAATTAAGATTTTTGTGGTAACTTCTGCTACTTTCAGTCTAATTAAATTCTTTCTACTTATTTCAGCTTGTTACGCTCCTTTCAGCTTATTTCTGCTAGCTTCAGTTATTTCAGCTACTATTTAGCGGTTTTAAGCTATTTTTAGTTGTTTTTTCAGCTAATTCCTCTTTTTTTTAGCTCACTTCTTTCTGGTAGTTTAAGCTTCTTTCCACCTTTTCAGCAATTTCTTTTAGCTAATTTCAGTTTTATTTTTTTAAGCTAATTTCTCTTTTTTTTAGCTCACTTCTTTCTGGTAGTTTAAGCTTCTTTCCACCTTTTCAGCAATTTCTTTTAGCTAATTTCAGTTTTATTTTTTTAAGCTAATTTCATAATTTTAGTGCTCATTTCTGCTTATTTAAACCTAATTCAGCAAATATGTGTTCTTTCTGCTTTCATCTGCTAACTGACGCTTGGTCTTTCTTTTCAGCTAAAACTCAGCAAATCTTTTAGCTGATTTCAGCCGACTTTCCAGCAAGTTCTTCTGCAAGAAGCATTCACACTGCATTTTTGCAGGAAATGCAAATTCTCTAATTTCATGTCATGGTTTTTTGTTGCTAATAAATGAAGTTGTTAAAACTAATTTTCAGAACTGAAGGTTTACTTATTTACTAATTTACAACCACAAACGTTCCTGAGTGATGTACCGATTGCATTTTTCAGGCTTTCAAACGTGATCTCCTCCGCCGGTGTCCTCTGTCAAACAGAACAAGCACAAAGTGGATGTGGTTAAAGGTTCTGCACTAAAAATGCCTGTGATAATGAGAATAATCTGGCGGAGGTGGGGTGTGGGTGTCACCTCTTCTCTCTCTGGACTGTTTCTGGACTCAACCTCCACCTGAAGAGAGATGGTCTCCCCTATGCTCTTCCTTTTGGACAGTCTGTCCTCGTCTGGACAAGCAGTGAAAATATTTAATTAGCAGTTTATTGTAGGAATTGGATCGTTTCATGTTGCACATTCAGGATCATTACAGCTCTGCATTTTCTTTACGTCTGTGGCAGCCAGCTTCGTTAGGCTTCTCACCAGTAAACTGTGGGACATACGGCGTCCCCAGCCTCTCTGTGTTATAACCACTTCCTCCAAGAACCTCGGTGATCTTAGACTGAAGGAACAAAACGTCCCCGTCCACCTTCTCCACTGAAGCAGGAAGCCTGAGGAGAAATTAAATGTAATCCTGAATGTTTGCAGAGCAGACCGCAGTAATTTAGCGCATACGTTGTGTACATAAAAATCTAACTCAAGCCTTGAAGCTTTGTGAGAAAGGAGTATTGAAAACGTCTGATACGCACTTGGGATTGTCAACAAAGACATCCTCCGGCAAAAGGTAGGGACTTTGTTTCTGTCTGACCTCAATTACCTGAAGGGTAAGGGGGAAAAAAAAAAGCTTTTCAATACGAGCCGGGGTACGGACGCACACGATCAGACACAGAAATCCCGAGCGTCACCTCAAGTATGTGCTGGCAGAAGGCGGGGACGGTGGTGAGCTGGCAGATGAGGTTGAGGTAGGCGGCGGCGAGGGCGTGAACAGCACAGCGGTTGTAAACGGGCAGAGCGTCGTCCGTGGACAGAGCCAGGTCCTGCGCAGGACGTTAACGGGTTTCAGGAACGAACCGGGGAGGAAATTAAATTAACGCTTTACAATTAAATTGGACAAAAACAAGATGGCGAACCTGCAAGGCGAGCGCCAGGCGAATGAGGTCCACCACCACCTCCTCGTTGGCCAGCTCCACGCTGAGGAGACCCAGCAGAGCGTAGAGGGTTTCGTAGTGCTCCTGGCCGCTGCTCTCCTCCTTACAGCCCAGGTAGATGTGTCGGTACAGCTGCTGACCGTGCTGCAAACAAGAGACCGTACTCTTCATCTGTGCAGTAACATTAAAGACTGGATATGTAGAGATGTAAATATAATGAAAAGAAGTACCTTCTTCATGAATAGATTGTCCTGTCTGGAGCACTTGTCCGCTTTGAGCTTCAGCACAGAGATGTCTGAGATGATGCTGCGCAGGCGAGACACCAACGATCAACTCCACACACACCAACACCCGCTGCAGGCCTTCGGCTCTTTTACAGACAAAATGACTCACGTGATTTTGGATAGCTTGGGCCGGTTGTCGTGCCTGTCGATGAGGCTGAGGAGGATTTGGAGCACCAGCAGTCGAATCTCGGGGTCGTCCGTTAGAGAGAAGGAGAGCAGCGGCTCCAAGAAAGAGCTGGGAAGAGCCGTGAGCATGTTGGTGGTCTGAAAACCTGCCGTCACCTGAGACATGGAAAGAAAATATATATTGTTTGGTATAGAGTGAAAAAATAATCTTCTCTCTCGTGGCTGATTTTTGTTCTCAGTAAGAGACTCAACTCTCTTTTTTCTCATTTAAGCACATGGAAGAGCCTGCTGTACGGCTTCAAAGCTCCACAGGATTAAAACGAGCATTTACCTGGACCAGGGACTTGAGCAGCATAACCTGAATCATTCTGGTTCCTTCAGGCCTGAGAAGGAAATCGTCAACTTTAGACGTCAAATTCACCAAAACCAGGCGTCTGAAAAGGTTTCTTTACAAACTGTGATGTCATCGGGAACGTGTGCCGCAGGAAAAGGTTTAAAAATAAATTATTAGTGGATGTTGTGAGATTTAAGAACGTACTCTGGTCCAGTAGAGGGCAGAGTCAGGTTTACTCCAGGGACGGGGATCTTGCCCATGATGAAGAGCATGACCTCTGACCTCTGGTAGGTGGGTAAGGTGTTGGCAAACGAACCTGAGAGAGAAAGAATAAACGTTTGAATAAAACACGATGAAGGGGGAACAAGTGACGAACAAAGACTGACCGATGGTCCTGATGACGGCCTCCTGCAGCTGCCGCTCCTCGTGAGCTTTGATGATCTTGGTGCCGATGCTGGTGCTGCCGTCGTACGAGCCGGTCAACTCGTAGTCCACGCTCAGACGGAGCTGCCTCAGCAGCGTGTTGAACACCTCCAACACCGTGGGGCCTGCAAACACAGTGGACAATCAAACACAAAAAAACATCTGATAGACGGAAGCGTTTTCCCCGTGCTCCTCCAGTGCACGAACACGTAACGCACCTACGGAGCCGCTGGCTGCAATGGCAGCTGCCTCCAGCAGGACTTCCACGATGCCGGCCCGCACTCTGGCCGAGTTCTTGCTGTTGGCGTCCAGGTGACCGAGAAGCTGCTGGATGACCAGGTGAGAGTGCTGGGACTGTCGTGAAAGAGGAAGAATAAAAAATAAAAAGATGTTGATCTGAGCAAACCCTCTGAAGACTAAAGACCATCTCTACTTTGATTCAAAAAGTGCAGAAAAAAACAAACAAAAACAAAAAAACAAGGCTACACATGCATCGACATTTCTCTTTCTCCCATGAGGGTTTGGACAGAAGGTCAGCAGGGTGAGGAGGAGATAAATGGCGTGGGACGAGGTGTGGAGGATAAGCAGGAGCAGCCTCCCTCACCTGGATGGAGTACATGATGATTTTGAAGCAGCGCACCGCAAAGGTCTTCCCCTCCCATAGACAGTGGTTATCCAAGTGTCTGGAGGAGGAGAGAGACAGAGAGGATGTAATTATCTGGTGCCGGGAGAGATGGAGACCGAAAACTAAAATCACAGACGTTTTATCGAGGCTCAACGTAAACGCTGAGCGAGGTTGTTAAATGGCAAACACCGTGGGAGCCAAGAAGAGTTCCTTTTAATACAGATCATCTAAAGTAGCTGTGAGTTACAATAAAATAACAATCAAGATCATAATGGCTGGCCCACAATTAAAGTGATAAGGAGTGAGCAGCGTTATGTTGCAGAGCGCTGCAGCTAAAGCATGAAACGGAGACAGAAACTGTGACGGACGAACAGAAAAGGATTTGCTGAATGTGTAAAAAATTAAACACAGAGCGATCAGCCATTAGATTAGAATCACCTGCGTTACATATATTATATATTTTGAGGACATCTTGACTTGCGATCCAGTCAACTTGTACTTGTTTTTTTTTAAAATAATTTTCTTGTCGTTAACCTCAGACTGTCTTAACATTTAAAAAAAAAAAAATGCACATATTTTTGGCACAGTAAGTTTGGCAAAATATCTGTGCATCATTTTAATACTTTCGCTTTAAATATTAAAACACTTGTATATCCACAAGTTCAGGCTCTCCAGAACAAATCAGAAGTTACCACAAATTAGAGACAAGAAGCAGAGGTAACTAACAAAATAAAGAATTAAAAACAAGACCGGAACAGTCTGAGTGATTCAGATAGAGGCTAAAAAATAGAGAACTACGTTGAATTCACAAAGACTGGGTTAAATATAAGAAATATTTCATTTAAAATAAACACCAGAAGCAAGACGGCAAAGACTTTCTATCAAGCAGCATGACCTATATTCCATCAAGATGAGTCAACGTGAACACGATATTTAAACCATGTAAACGTCCGACCTGCAAACAAACAGATCGAGTCTAGCGCAATCCCGTAACCTTGTACCGCCCTTGTCGCGCCCCCGTGGGACGATCAGTGAAAACATAAACACAGTATTTCTCACAATTCATGAAAAAAAAAAAAATCACCCCAAACAGAAAACGGATCTTAAAAAAACACGATGTTTGTCTGTGCGTCTTACATCAGGACGGGCGTGACGGCGTTCTTGATGTTGCCGTAGGCGGCTCGTCCCAGCAGCTCCCGGAAACAGCGCTCCGTCAGCTCCACCGGGCTTTCCTTCTCCTTCTCCGACGCCTGCAGCGGAGAAGGAGAGCGGCTGCTGGGGAGCGATGCAGGGGAAGAAGCACAAACAGAAGAGGAGCGAGAGAGAGGGAGAGAGAAAGAGAGAGGTGCAAACAGAGGAGAGATGTTTAAATCAATTCAAACATTTCAACTTAAAAAGTCTGTTTCACAAAAACACCCTGAGGAGCTCTTTACCCTGCAGTAAAATAAGGTGACGGCATTTGTTGTGTTTATGTTTGTGTATTCCACATGTGTTTTGACCGTGCTGTGGCTGTGTACATGTCTACAGATGTGTGTGTGTTGTCCTCATGCATAATTAAAACCATCCACCACTACAGTCACTTGGTCACGTAAAGCCTCTGGTAGTCCACTAATGACAACAGCACTCATTAAACTCTTATTTCATGTCTTGCTGTGAAGACGGGCGAGATGTGAAATCCTTCTGCCTCCTTAACTTGAAGAAAAAAATCTGAGAAAAAAGGATTAATCTACCTCAACACTGTTGTGCTCATGTTGGTGTAGATCCATCCCCATAATTTAAAGGACATGACCCACCATGTATTCAAATTGCATCGCCATTAATATTTAGTAGTTAATTAAATAATAAAACAGTAGCGTTTATTTATATTGTAGAGAAATAACGCTAAATGTTTTATTTCATGTTTTTTTTAGCAGTTTTTAGCAGCAGCTCCGAGAAGATCTGCCCCTCTCCATATATGGGCATTGACGTCACTGAAGTTTCCACCTTGAATGCAGGCGGAGCATCATGCATCAACAGCTTCCTTATTTCTGCCGAGTAGTTACGAATAAAACTAATAAAAACGATGTCCAGTTCTGCTCTAATACCTCGAAGGATGGCGTTAGTGTCCATTATTTTCCCAAAATCTAAAGAATTCATAATGGATTTATAAATTGGTAAATTACAATATTCTGTCAGTCATGTATAGAGCTCACAAAGAAGTACTACCATTTAATATCCAAATACTTTTTGTTAAACGTAAAAGCTGTTATAATTTAAAGGGAATAGACGTTTTTGTTAAACCTAAATACAGAACCAGTCCGAGGGGTCGGTCAACCTCTATTCAAGGAATTGGTTTGCGGAATGTTTTGGATACTGAAATTAAAAATGCTGCTTCATTATTTATATTTAAGAAATTAATCAAAACAAAATGATTACAGGGATATATATAAATTGTTTTTCGTGAGTGTTAGTTGTAAATTGATGATTACGATTATGAGTTATTTTTATTATGTTAATTGTTGATGATTTTTTGTTTGAGTTGACGGATAGTAAAAGAGGGCAGATACAATAAGATTTGTTCGTCATTCTGCCACCCTTCATTTTATTTCTAAATATTGTATACCAACATTGGTGATTGTTTTTTTGTGTTATATTTTAAAATGAATAAATTTAATAAATAAATAAAAATAAATAAATAAATAAAGTGGTCCGACCAGCGAAGAAGGCTTGCACCTCGACATGAGAAATCGGGAGGTTTTGCGGGTAAGACTTTTGCTCTATTTAATTTACCCGCGCGCGTGACGTGAGGTCCACTCTGTGTGTGTTGCTTGCTCGCGCGGTGTGTCCGACAGATGCAGCGGGTTAGCGGCTTATTAAAAAGTTCTAAAAAATAAAAAAAAAACAGGGAGCGCTGGTCCTGAACACACAGCCCACCAGGAAATATTTAGAACCTCTGCAGCCACGAGTTTAACTGCAGTTTTAACTCTGACTCTCATAAGCCTCCATCGCGAACTCACTCCTGCCTTCTGAGTGGAGCCTGTATTTACGTCACTCCGGACTTCGGCAATCTTCGGCCGGGTTTCCGGAATTTTCCGGGACTCCATTGTTTTTTTTACACTCGCCTGGCCCAAATGCAAAAATGAAAATAGACATCATATTCTACTACAGTAATTGTCCAATATGGTGAATTGTTACTGTCACGGTGGGTGTTGTCCTTTAAATTAGGAGCAGAACTGTGACCGGCAGCTTTTAAGGGCTTAGCATATACAGTACGTACTGTAGTTGTCTTCACGCAGAGTGCTTTATTTTATGTCCAGAATTATCACAATAAAGTGATTTCATAAAACTTTACATAGGTATGAACCAGACAGGAGTTCACAACTTTTATATGTGCACAAAGCATGAAAAACAGCTTCAAATTACCGTATTTCCACTGTACACGTCGCTCTGCCCGATAAGTCGCATCAGCCCAAATATGTCTAATAAAGTGGAAAAATCTATAAATATGTTGCATCTATTATGTGTCGATTGATAAAATAATATACTTGATGGATGACAGTAATGTTTTCTAGTGATTATTCTTACAGCTCTTTTCTGTAATACAAAAATAGGCTTTGTGATTGTTTTACAAGCTTTCCCCCAAACATCAATAAAATAGATTAAGTGTGGAACAATGATTGTGTTATAATAATAATAATAATAATAATAATAATAATAATAATAATAATAATAATAATAATAATGAATTCAATTTATAACGCACTTTTCATTAGTGAAAATCTCAAAGTGCTACACACATTGAATGCTACACACATTCATACACCGGTAGCGGCAGACTACCATGCAAGGTGCTTTCCAGTCCTACCGGGAGCAACTCGGGGTTAAGTGTCTTGCCCAAGGACACAACGACGCATGGTGTGGGGAACCGGGATTTGAGCCACCAACCTTCCGATCGGGGGACGACTGCCATTTCCACTACGCCACGGCCGCCCCTTATACAACAAATACAGAGCTTTATCATTCAATAAGTCTCTGACTTTGTACAGTACTGCAATGGATTTAGTTGTTTTTATTCTTACTGAATTTATGTGTTGTTTCCATGTCAGTTTGTCATCAATAATAACACCCAAAACCTTCACCTCATTCACTCTACAAATCTCAACACCCTCAATTTTAAATGGAACAGTTCTCTTTTTATTACTGAATATCATGTAATTAGTTTTATCTAGATTAAATGATAATTTAAGTTTAAACCAAGTCTGTATTTTAACAAATTCTGTCTTTATCAATTCCAACATTTGTTCTATATCTTTACCCAAACAAAAGAATGTGGTATCGTCTGCAAAAAGGACACATTTAAGGAGTCCTGACACATTTACCAAGTCATTCACATATAAAATAAATAACTTTGGTCCAAGTACAGAGCCATGAGGAACTCTGCATGTGATATTGCAGAGGTCAGATCTTACACCATTTATTTATACAACCTATATATTACATGATGCAACGGCATGCCATACTACTCGAGTGCCATCTAGCGGCTGAAAATGGTTGTGTTCAATATTTTCAGTCAGAATGAACGAAAATGGTCATATCTCAGCCAAAGATTGGTTTATAAATATGGGGGAAAAATCCATAAATATGTTGCTTCAACCTATAATTAGCAGGGCATGCAAATTATGAAGAAAAAAAAAGGGAAAAAAAAGTGACTTATGGGACGAAAAATACGTTACTGTATATAGTATTAAGAGGAAACTTGTTTAATTCTTAGGAAAAAGTGGGTTTAATCCGCTGTACGCAATGCTTTACTACAATGGTTCTCGACACTGGTCCTTGAGGAACACCCATTCTGCATGTTCCCTGCTTTGATACACCTGATTTGACAGAATGGGAGATTAACAGGCTTCGGCAGAACTTGAAGCACTTTGCTGAATCAGGTGTATTGGAACAGAGAAACAACTAAAACATGCAGGTTGGTGTTCCTCAAGGACCAGTGTTGGGAACCACAGCAAAGACTACTGTAGGTACATTTGATAACACACAGATGACGTGTTTTAAAAACAATTTCTATGTTTGGAGTTCAACTGCACAGAATGGGCCATTCACTGATTAGCCCACACTTCTCTTTGTGTTCTTTTGTACATAAGAAGAGAGAACAAAGCAGCTGTGAGGATAAAGCCAAAGCAGAAATCTGTCCTGTCCATCAGACTTTTACTTTTAAACTCATGTTCAGAGCAGAGCTTCATATAACATGCTCCTCAAAACTGTGGTTTCAAGGAGAACTAATGGGTGAAACATAACCAGATGTATCACAAGCAGTAAAAAAAAAAAAACTTAATTGTGAAATAAAGTTTGCCATTAAAATAAAACTGAACAAAATTAAGACTTGCACAGCTTTTCTTGTTATCCAAACTCATGCTCATACATGGAGTCCATTTTTTGATTAGAATACGTCCATCTGTATGATTTACTGTAGTCACATCTAAAATGTAATATTCACCAAGTTTACTTTATGGAGCTTTACTAAAACATTAGTGCACTTGTTAGTGAGGTCCTGACGGGTTCCCACAACTGACTGTGATGTGAGTTGTGTGTTTATGAAGAGCCCCAAAGTGACATCTAATCATTAGTGCGTAGTCGTCGTTACAATAAAAGCTGTGTAACAACCCACTTTATGAGAGCTGCATCTGAACACCAGCCGCACTAAATCTCTGCTGAGAAAACATCTGAAGAAAAGACAGATCACTCATAATCATGGTGAAAAATATTTTGTTATCTCTGCAAGTAAACCTTCTAGAGAAGTTAGTCTGAACCATTTGGTCCTTAAATAAAGTGGTACGCGCCCACAGGGGTCAAAGTAGAGGAACGTGAACGACCTTGAGGTAATTAGATTCTGCACTGACTGCTGTGAGTAATGACAAGTGAGACTCGGTGTGAGCAGGAAATGAGGATGCACAGCGGGAGCAGACCAGCGAACACAAACAAAGAGACGACGAGCTGAGAGGGAAACGTGACTCCGTGCTGGAAAGACTCAGTGACTTCCTCATTTTTATAACTATTTTCTACCATCCCTCCTTCACACAGTCTCCGTTTGCCTTCCCGTCTTCCCCTTTGCTCCCAAAACTCCTCAGACCTCGACGCTGACGTCAAAGAGAATTTCAGTTAGCGAAACGCTGCCAACAAATCCAGATTGCACAGACTCCCTCACACACTGGCATCCTCCGACTTGCTCTGCTCCGAGAACCTTTATTCTCCACCCACTGCACTCTCTTCTGTGCTCGTAACCCCTTTCATGTTCTTCTCTTGTCTTCTTTAATATTTCACTCACACCACAGTTTGTTGGCTCTTGGGTGTGGGTTAATAGATGCCCATGAGGAGCCCAGAGCTGTCAGCAGGTGAGCAAAGTCTTGATGAGAATGGTGAATGATGTATGTGACGGCTTGTGAAACTGTCAAGAAATATTTCACTGAAGGTGAGACGAAGGCTGCGTTCACATCACGCTGCAGGCAGAAGTGGCCCAAATCTGACTTTTTTATGTTAGTCCGAATGTCACAAATCCAATTATTTTCTAATCCGACCCAGGTCTTTTAAAATGTGAACTATATTGGGATGCATACTCGATATTTTTCAAAGTGACCGCAGTCTGAACAGTCATGTTGCAGTTCATCCAACATTTATGTCATTGAGGTAGGGGTATGTGGATCAACCCTGAAAGTGATAACATTGACATCAACGACGTGCCGTTTAAAGCTCAGAACTCCATGTTTTTAGCTACAGAAGAAAAGTCCCATTTATTCTTATTTATTTAAGTTTTTAGGTTTCTCATGTCCAGGATGACTGAAAATCTACAGCTACATATGATACAAACATTGGTGTTGAATCATATCAATACTAACATGATGGGGTCAATACTTGAGTTTGCTTCTGAATTCGGTAAGAAGCTTTCATTCCAGATACACTGTACTACATTAGAATAAGCAAGAAGCAGCAAGACCAAGTCAAACACTGGACAAAACAAATCACAGCAGGCAATAATTTAGTCGGCTCTGATCGTACAACAGCTTCAGAGTTGATACACTCATGCCAACATGTAGCATCCATATTACTTCCTTAAACACAGCGTGCTGTGTGTGACGTCACATTTTATTCTATGCTTCAGGGCCGTGGACTGTTCACATTAGAGTCTGATGACGCATTTAAGTTATAATGTGAATAACCACACAAAAAATATCAGCTCTGAAAATTTGGAATTGAGCGTTAAGACATGCAGTGTGAACGTAGCAGCACCAGAGCTGGTGGCTCTGGACTTTGTGAACAAAGACATGTCAGCACTGTCTTTATCCAAACATCTTAGATGAAATATTTGATCTGTTTTAGAATTAAAGGTGTTATGTGTAACTTTCTGTAGAGCGCAGAACTTAGAAATATTTTCAACAGGCAAAGCATTCTGATCCCTCCCCCTCAGAGCCATATATGGCTCTGCCCCCCTTGCTCTGCTGAAATTCAAATTCAAGCTCTGTTTTTATTGGCTGGTTAACGGCGGGTCACTCTGTGTTTTTAGTGTTTTTATAAATGCTGATAGAGAAGCAAGGGGACTATAGTTTTTTTCAGAGATTACTTTGTCTAACACCAGTCTGTCAGTAGATAGTGACAGAGTGAAGAAATATGTTAAAAATATATTGTTAGAAAAGTTACAGACTGCACTACAAAGTTACATAGTGCAGCTTTAATTGCATATCACACAAAAACCTGTTACCTAAAGCAGATTTATACACATGTTAACATAGCACGAAAAGTAAGAGCATTGATGTAGTGTTGATCAGTTCTTTGTTGCAACAAAGATTATTGGCAGTAAATCTTGTACAGTTGGAAAATCTGTTTATTTTTATGTGTAGTAGGTGGGTAACACCTATAGAAAATTTGCTAAATCTCCATCCATCCATCCATCCATCCATCCATCCATCCATCCATCCTCTACCGGTTTTCTCATGCTGGTATCTGCTAATGCCCAACAGCTTATTCTATTACTGAGTTTTTCCCTACATTACTTGCCTTGGCAGGGCGGGGGTGAGGGGTGGAGGGATGGAGACGAAGAGAAGTCAGTATTGCGCGCAGTTTGTACTGACAGTTTTCGAGCAGGGTGGGGGCGTCTCGGTGTGAGGGAAGTGAAGCGCTGCCTCTGTAGATTTTTAGCCAACGCGTCTTAGCTTAGCGCTACGTCAGTGCCGGAGTTGTAGACGGGGCAGGGGGGAGTTCAGTTTGGTTTGGTAGGCAGGGCGCTCGGTCCTGTTTACAGGGCAGGGCTCCCTGCTTCTATAATGATAGGGGAAACACTGGACTCTTGTTTTGAGATTCTGGTACCCCAGGTGTTGAATAGCAGGTGCCTGATTAACATCTGATTGGCAGCACCCATGAGCAAACAGGTGTAATCCCTCATCTCCCCAGTCTATGACTGAACTCTATCCACCAAAATCACAACGCTCACCCCCACAGAGCAGGGTTTATCAGACACTACCTCCTGAATTTTAGAGTGGACACGACAGAATGGTCTGCCTGCAGTCCTGACTTCAACCCCATCCCACAGAAATGTGTGACCGAGCTGATCCGCATGAGGAGGTGGTAACAGGTTGTTGTGGCTGTGTATGGTTCTTCCACATGCTACTGGGGGCCCTATTTGTTAAATTAATAAATCGTTAAATTACTTCTATATCTTGTTTTTAAGACTTCAATCATTCAATCTAATGAATGATAAAAAGACTCAAAAAGAGAACAAGCTGTTTGACCTGCAGAGAAGATTTGACAAGTTTTTCAAGGATGCAGTCCACATACTCTACTCTGCTGCTCAACCCAGAAACGCATTTCCTTTACAAATGTTGCAACAAAAAGAAAATAAACAGGCTTTGCTTAGATCTAAGAATTAGAAAGACATAAACATGGTAAAAACAAAGAAATAATTAACCAAACTTGATTTTTTTTTTCTCTTACTTTTTGTGTTTATTTGATTTGGAAACAGGAGACACACTTGGATCCATTAATCAACTGACTGCACATTGTGTTCATTCGTCGATCCATTGAGGGTCAAATTAAGTGTTGAAACTAATTCTTAGCAGAAGTTTGCAGGTTGCTAGTCACAAGGCTTCTGAGAAAATATCCCTGATAGATGAAACTACAGCTGTCTATCAGTTTAAATCAGATTTATGATGACAGGGAGGACAACAGGATTCGTTTTTAAAGAAAAGAACACCATTGGATGACTAAAACGACAATTTCATCTTAAAGCAGTCAACTAAGAATGTGTGGAAATAAATTTAACTCGCAGTTTGTTGTAAGCACCAATCAAATACGAGAGGTTTGACCTAAAGCTAAAACTAATAAATGATCGCAGACATAGCCTTAAAACGATGCGATGGTGAAAAAAATGTAATTAAAAGATCAAAAATAAATGTTTGAACAAGCCTTTTTAATTACACGTGATAATTAAAATGTCGCGCTGAAGAACCACATGTCAATTTCAACATATGTAAAAGAAAGCACAGCAGCACTCACCTCTCTGTGCGCTCCCCACTCTGCAGGTTGAAAAGCAGAGAGGGGACGATCTTGTCCATGTGCTGAGGGTCCCAGATGTTCGCCTGCAGCTCATCGTTCACCGTCTTTCTCACCACGCCCTGAAGACCCTTAATACCTGCCATTCGGATCCTGAAGGGAATATTCACACAAAAATAAATCACTTCATTGCAGACTATAAAAATTCATCTACTTTTTACTTCGGTGTCCCAGTGTTTAACTGTTATGCAACCCAAGATCAAATAAAAAACAAGTTTCTATTTTCAGAAAATGTATTCACACGATCACAGCCATCCCCTGAGGCAACAAAAGTCTAAAAATATATTTAAAAAAAACCTCTGAGGACTAAAAACAGCAGCGGTCTAATCAAGTGTTTGTCCACTAACTTGGTGCGGATGATGGGGTCTTCATAGTTTGAATGGCACATCTCACTGAAGCGAGACACAAAGAAGTCATAACTGCGGTGGTACGATGGCGTGTCCTCTTCTATGTTAGCAAACTTGACAAACTGACAGAAAAAAAAAACATTTATTTTCATCTCAACTTGGAAACTTTACAAAAGGTACATGTTAGTCAGGATCTTTTGTCTTTAAGCTGAGCATCAAGTCCAACGGGAGCTCCGTAACATCTAATTAGAAGTGAAAAACGTAGAGCAGGGTGGGGGCGGGAGGCGTCTCCCACCGAGCTAGCAAATGTCAGTGAAGTAAACCGGCTGACATTCAGCTTCAAACCACCATCCATGTAATAAATTATACAGAGGATATCTTTAGAGTTCAATTAGATCCTGAAAACACCCAAAGAAAAGAAGATTTAATCAGTGGTCAATAAAGCAGGAAGTAATAACAGCCTCCGTGAGAAACGATGGTCGGATTTGGTGAAGGATCGCTAAAGAGAGTTCATGTAGAAAATAAGCATTCAAAAAGAAATAGAAATCGGTTAGGAGTAGTTTTCCTCGCTGTGTAAATACTCGAGCAGTTGGAGAGGTACTGAAAAGGTACTGAAAAGAAATGAAGCATCCTTGCATTAATAAAACAGAGTGAGCAGAGTGCTCGGCTGCATCAGCAACTTGCTGCTGCTGAAATCCATCCAGCAGCCGGTAACACTGAGCAGCAGCTTCCAGGTATTAATGCAACAGCTCTGTGTCCGAGGACCAGAGCTGACTGAAAGCTTTTCAAAAACAAGCTAAAACCCTGGCCTAAAGGGCTGAAACTGAGCAATTTCAGCAAGACTATAAACGGTTTTTGTTACAATTATTGGCAACATCAGAAGAAACAAGCTTTAGGTCCTCTCCATCGTAAAACTGTTCCGTTTGTTTACGTTTAGAAATAAACACTTTGTGGCCATCAAGCCAAATAAACAATAGAGACCTGAAAAATCAATAGGAACAGAAGGCATTTCATTTCCTCTAAAAACAGTGTGATGCTGAGTGTGACTGCTGAAAAAGCTGAAACTGAGCAATTTCAGCTTCTTTTTGCCACTTTTAGATAAAAGCTAAAAGTATCAAAAAGTAAATGCTAAATGTAGCAGAAGGCTAGTAAAGTCTAAAAATAGCATAGAGCTAGCTAAAAGGTAAACATAGCAACATGCTAGTTAATCATAACAAAAGGCTAGCTAAAAGCTAAACGTAACAAGGTTAGTTTAAAACTAAGCATAGCA
This sequence comes from Garcialebias charrua, assembly GCA_038048925.1. Lineage (NCBI taxonomy): Eukaryota > Metazoa > Chordata > Actinopteri > Cyprinodontiformes > Rivulidae > Garcialebias > Garcialebias charrua. The sequence goes on from JBBPBX010002622.1 coordinate 21,810, forward strand.
AAAGGCTGGTTAAAAGCTAAATATACTATGAAGCTAACTAAAAGCTAAATATAGCACAAGGCTGGCTAAACATTAAACTTTGCAAAAGGCTGGTTAAAAGCTAAACTTTCTAAAATATGAACTAAAAAAATCTAAAGGCTTGCTAAAATGTAAACAAAGTAAAATGCTAGTTAAAAGTTAAAAATAGCAACAGGCTAGCCAAAAGTAGCAAAAGACTGGCTAACAGCAGCAAAACAGTAACTAAAAATCAAAAATAGCAAAAAACAAAACCAGGAATGCAAATTTCAAAGCAAACAATGTATTTGAAGGAATCTGTATCCATGTCTATGGGGGAAATATCTGTAAATAAAAAGGTAAACATTTAGAAAACTGTAAGTTAAAAAAACTTAAACTCAAAGAATGGGCTGAAATTTTTACTTAATGACTGGCTAAAATAAAGTATACAAAAGTAATTAGATTTCAAAACCAAGCAAAAAAATTAAAAAGCAGGAAAACAACGCCGCAAATGCCGATTCATCATAAATGCGGCTAACTATATTAGCTGCATGTGAGCAAAGCCAAACTATCTGAAACACAAACGCTCCATCAGAGTCTAGTTTATGAGTGTGAAGGTGAAATGCCTCCTCAGTCTGGATGAGTGACTGCAAAGCTTTCTCTGTCGTCTCGTTAATCTAATTTCCTTTCTCTGCTGACCCGCCCAGTACTCACCACTCCCTCTTCCCTCCACTGTTGCTGAGCTATGAGCTCTGAAGCTCTAACAGCATCTCTCCAGGTTCTCGTCTCTTTAAATATGACATCACCTCATGAAAGTAAATGCTTCCTGTCAGCGTTTGATTCGATAATACAACTAAATCCACTCAGATGAGTAGAATTTGATGCAGCAGGAAAGCTTTGAAGCTAAGGCACATTAGCGACAGATAATTATAGCTGAACAGATATTTATAGCTGTCTTGCTACTATGAAAAGATTAGACTTTTATATTACTAGGAAGGTTTCTTTGTCACATTTACTCATTTTACAGAATAAATTCCCCCCTTATTACCACCTTATTCAGGTTTTTCAATGAAAAAATGACAATTTTGTTTCCACAAAGCAACAGATAGCAAAAAGAAGAAAAAAAACCTACCACAAAAGAAAAACGAGGCACCCTTTTATGACCATGAGGCTGGGGGGTTGTTTGGTTGACTCAGAAAGTAAAAGAACACTAAAAATTGTACTACCACTAGGAAAGACTCACGGAGTTGGTTCCGAGGATCTGCAGGGAGGGTTTGTCCGACTCCAGCAGCTTGCGCACCATCTTTAGAAAGCTTTCCACAAACAGGTTGATGCTCTGGCAGTGGCAAGCCATCAGCAGCTGGTCCAAGGCCTCCATGGCGATGCACACATACCTGAACAGAGACAAACATACAGAAGGACACAAAGTCAATGTCCTGAGTCGGTAAAAGACAACTTCCACAGCATTTAAAGTGAAAACCAACTCAGCAGACTCACTGCTGCTGATGGTTTGTTTACAAGCACTGGGACACATAAAAAAAACAAGAGGTTTCAAGCACAATCCTGAGCTTTTCAATGAGTTCTGATCTTGTACAGAATTTAGTGAGAACAGTGTAGGTGTCATTTTTCTCCCATTACATCATAGCACGGAGAGCTTCCTAGAAATGTCCCGTTTAAGTTCAATGTAAGCTAAATATAAACCTGGTAGAAGATTAAAAAGAGTGAATGGTATTTGTCAGGGCAGAGACAGATGTTACTTAGAGAGGCGTTACCCATATCGATGTCGGGCCACGTCCCTGGACAGTCTCTCAGACAGGTAGGCCCCGATGCGGTCCAGCTTCTCGGGAGCCGACAGGGCGTAGAACGTCAGCTTCTCCATGTTGGCCTTGACCAGCCCATCCTTGGAAGGGACAAGATAGAAAGAGCAGGTTCTTATTCCTGCTGCGTTGTGTTCTTGTCTGTTAAAAACAGAAGCTGTTTTCATTCATTCATTCAACCTTTATTTAGGCAGGTTAATCCCATTGAGCCTCGAGGACTCATTTACAAGAGAGAGCTGGCTACAAACAAAGAATGATGACAACAGCAACAGTAGATTTTCCTTGAACAATCAACAATAGACAAACATAAGAGAGGCATACAGATTTAAAAAACATTTTTTAACAAGTTAAAACAAAGATGTCAAAGTAGCAAAACAGACAGATTATAAGGCAGATGTAGAAAACTAAAAACAGGAACATGTCTGCATTGGTTTTTGCCAGGATTCCAACAGATTCTTAAAACCATTTAGAGAGGTCAAGGTCGAGAGCTTCAGATCTTTTTGTAAGATATTCCATGAAGCAGGAGCAGAGTAGGAGAAGGCCCTTTTTCCAAGTTCAGTCCTCACTGACAGAACACTGCAGGTAATCATGTCCTGAGAGCGCACGCTGTAGCTGCACTCACGCAAAGACATGTAGGAGGAGATGTATGAGGGCAGCAGACCAAGAAGTGATTTAAAGATGAAAATGTACCAGTGGAAGAGTCTGCGTGAGGTTAATGATGTCCAGTTAACCAGTGAATACAGGGTGCAGTGGTGGGTACGATAATCACAGCCAGTTATGAATCTTAGTGCACCATGACATGTTGACCATATTCAGGTCAGAGCAGACATTCAGTTAGGTTTGTTAAGACTGCTACTCATCCTCAATCTGTCTGAGACATGCTGTAATTCAATTCAAGGCGGTGCACCGGCTGCACTGGTCCAAAGACAAGCCGTCTTAAGATCAAAGCTAACCTGGACCCTGCATGTAATCATTGTAAACAACCTCAAGCTACACTCCTGCATACATTCTGGACCTCTCCTAAACTGCAGACCTTTTGGCAATCTATTTGACACTTTCTCCGTGATATGTGGGAAAACTGTACACCCATCACCACTCATCTCATTGTTTGGGGTGGTCCCTGTGGATACGTCCTTCAGCAAGTATGAGAAGGATGTGATTGCTTTTAGCTCCCTTCTGGTCAGAAGACTTTTTGTGCAGCTGGAAGCAAGCAACCCTAAGAAGCAAGAAGCATGTGTGTGCTTTATTATTTCAAAGTGGGATGTTTATTTTACTCATGGGCATTCATAGTTAGATGATTTAACTTATAAGCACACAAAATGCTCCTTTGTCATAATGGAAAAGTACTAACAAATGCAGTTTTTAACAAAGCTTTATTTTTAAAATGTCCCAGATATATTTTTTTACACATTTATATACCACTCAATGAGTTGTGAGAGCTCTATTTGAAGCTTTAATCCCATTTTGCAGCTCTACACAAACATTTTGACTTAAAGGTGGGGTATGTAACATTGTAATGTAGTCTGTAACTTTTCAAACAATATATTTTTAACATATTTCTTCACTCTGTCACTATCTACTGACAGACTGATGTTAGACAAAGTAATCTCTGAAAAAAACTATAGTCCCCTTGCTTCTCTATCAGCATTTATAAAAACACTGAAAACACAGAGTGACCCGGACACTGACCAGCCAATAAAAACAGAGTTGTTTGTCACGCCCCAACCCACGCCCCCGCCTGTCACAGCCTCAGCGCCGCGGCTCGTTCTCATTCAAAGGATTGCAAAGCGATGCAGGACTGTTTTTTATGTGACACAAATGTATTAAATATCCCTTCTTCATCCCAGAGCTGGACTTTTATTTAGTTTTTTTGCCAAAAGTCAAGTGATCGCTTCATCCTCCACTCACAGGAATGAGGAAATGGATTTGTCACGACTCACGAGCGAATTAAATCATGTCCAAATTGGCTGGTGATGCTCTGCTGATTACAGGGTCTTTTTGTGTTGTTGGACGAGTGATTCATGGTTTTATTATATTATCATATAAACACAGAACTTCGCAGCGCAGAGACAGGACATGTAGTGGGGGCGGAGCATTCCAGACATTCCAAACCTGCACTGACAGACATGAGGAAGTCACGAGCGAATTAAATCATGTCCAACGTTGCTTCGTGAAGCTCTGATGATTTCTGCTGGGTTTTGTGTTGTTGGACAAGTGCTCTATGGTTTTATTATATTTTTAAAAGGTTTTTATAACATATAATCACAGAATATTGAAGCGCTCCGAGCAGACACACAGCAGGGGGCGGAGCAGAACTAAAATTCAGCAGAAGCACGGACTGTCTGGCTCCCCCTCTGAGCCATATATAGCTCTGAGGGGGAGGTAGCAGAATGCTTTTCTGCGCTGAAAATATTTCTGTCCCAGAGTGTTCAAGAAATCGCATACCCCAGCTTTAATGAAAGGGCAGATATTGCTTTTTTTGGGGGGTAAAAATGTGCAAACTCATGGATTAAACACTTTTAATGACACAAGAGGAAACAAAAATCTATAAATAACAGATCAATTTGGGTTTCAACAACCATTTTCTAAACATCTGGGATATAATTCAGCAGAGGAGTGGATACAAAATTTAAACACTGTGAATTTAAGCGTAAATCTGGACCGTGAAGTTCCCATTTGACCTACTTCACCAGTTCTTCCTTTGGCCATAGAGCTAAAAAAAATCTGTAGTCCACTGAGAACTCATTTACATTCAGCTGAGACCCGACACGGACCAAAGCAGCAGTCCAAAAACAAGAAGGGAAAAACGCAGCATTACACAGTGAAAACAGATTATAAAATATACTGTATGCAGAATGCAAAAGTTGAAGACAGGGAGTGATGGACAAAAACATAACTGTGGGAAATGATCCACTCCGTGAGAAATGTTTGTATCCCAACCAAAAACCCTTTTAGAAAGCGGTGACTCATCACACTCAGAAAAGCACTGGGTCTGTGTGCTCGACTGTTGCTGTAAATATATTCTAATGTTATGCTGTTTTTATCACTGTTAAAAATGTCATTGTGTTTTGTTGCTAATGACAAAATCGTTTCATGATTCAGTCGACATCACTGCTTTGCTAAATGTTGCTGTTTCACCTAAAGCGATGGAAAAATATCAAAACAATGACTTGATCATTAAAGGTTCAGTATGCAGTTTCTGTAGAACTGCAGAACTTAGAAATATTTTCAACAGGCAAAGCATTCTGATCCCTCCCCCTCAGAGCCATATGTGGCTCTGCCCCCTTGTGGTCTGTTGAATTTCAAATTCAAGCTCTGTTTTTATTGGCTGATTCAAATTCAAGCTCTGTTTTTATTGGCTGGTTACAAACTCTGTTTTTATTGGCTGGAAAATGGTGGGTCACCTTTTCTTTTTAGAAATGCTTATTTACCACCTGGAGAAGCAAGGGGACAATATTTTTTTTAATTTTTTTTTCAGAGATTACCTGGCTAACATCAGTCTGTCAGGAGGTAGTGACAGAGTGAAGAAATATGTTCATAAAAAAAGCTACATACTGAAGCTTTAAAGGGAAACTTATTCTAATATAAACTTTCAAAAAATATTATTACCTCTAATAAAGTGGCATTCATGACCCGACTCGCTTTGCAGAAATGCACTCGGTTCTTTGACTACGTATCTGCTTAATTTGTCTGCATTTTTCTGCTCTTTTGAACAACTTTAGATATTTATGGCTTTATTGTAATTAAATAATAATAATAAACCCCCTCCTACACTGCCTTTTTCACCACAGTAAAAAAAAGTAGTGACAAAGTCTGCCAGCCACTCTAGAGACATTATCCACTCCTTGAATTAGCAACCTGAGTTCCAGTGCCCTGCTAATGCACATTCAGCTATTATGGCCATTAGCTGCACTAAAGCTTTTCCCATTAGCACAAATAAAAAATATCTGCTGCTACAAAAACAGATTGCTTCCTGTAATCAGAGGGTTATTTTGGAAATTAGCGCAGTCGAAGTTCCACTTCTGGTTGAACTGCTGAATAAAATTGCTGAATAAAATCTAAAACCCATTACTGTACACAGCCAGCTCGACACGTCATTTAAAATACTAAATGTTGTCAAAATATTATGTGTATGCAGGAGCCAAGTTGACAATGTAATCCATCATTAAAAACCTTACTTTAAACTACAGTACTGTATTTGGTAGAAAAGTTGAAATCATAAACGTGCAGAGCGAGGAGCTATATTTAACGAGTTGGTATTATTATTCAGAGGTTCCCAGGGCATCATTAGTTATAGACTTAGCCACAGAAGCATGAAGCCAAAATT
>JBBPBX010002622.1:35176-49310 GCA_038048925.1 Garcialebias charrua
TTTAGTGTTTAAATGGTTACTGTTGCACCGAGGGACTGAGAGAAACGCAATTTCAATCATGTGTATGTCCTGTACATATTGCAGTTCTGACAATAAAGTTGACTTTGACTTTGATTTCTAAGTTCCACAAAACTGCTGACTAAATGTTTTAAAACGCTGTGCAATCACTGATCAGTTTTTTTAATGTGTAATGCACTTAAATAAATGTTAAACCGAGTAAAAGTGTAATAGGACAATTAATTTAATGTAAATATTTTTATTTCTTCTTTGCACCAATTTATTTCTTCTTTGCACTAATACAAAGAAAAAAGTGGACTTACTGTTCGTTCTATGTAATTTTGGAATGAGTTTACTGGTCTGGCCCCCTTGAGATCAGATTAAGCTGTATGCAGAGGGCCAAAGGTGGTACTTGGACAATCTCCATCTGGCCTCCAATATCCAGCTCCAATATTGAGCTAAACATATTGTGGAGCAATACTTGGGCACTTTTTTTATTTTATGCGAGTTTGTCTTCATCTTTTATCATCTTAAAATGATTGCCTGTAAGTTGATGAAAATCTGCACTTTATCAGTGAAACTCTAAGTCCAAATTAAATATCTTGGTCAAATACATGTGAAACCTTTAGATTAAGATAGGCCAAAACATTTGTTTTGCTTGGTAAGTTGTTTGTGTTTCCAGAATTACCGTAATTTCTGGAATATAGGTCGCACCTGAATATAGGTCGCGCTGCCCAATTATTGCCAAAGAATTGGAAAAATCCATATATAGGTCGCACCTGAATATAGGTCGCACCTACGTCAAAATGTGGACCATGTTAGCTCTGCTGCAAATATCTGCCACAGGAGTGCACAGCAAGGCTTTTAAGAAGATTAACACTTCAAAACAATACATAGTTCCCATGTGACGTCACATCTGTGGGTTGTCCTGTTTGACCCTCCCACTTGTAGGTTTAGCTGCAGTTTGAGCGCATTCAAATGGATGTCCATTTTTCACGTTGTTTTTTTTGTTAATTTCTAATTAATTACAATGGTTACTTCGTGTTGTGTCAGTGGGTGTTCCAGTCGGGTAGACGTTTGGGCAACGCGCAGGTTTCACTCAATCAAAAAAAAAAGTAAACATGAAGGATTTATCTCATCGGAGGAGCTCACAGCTGCAGCTTGCAGCCCCAACTCTGCTTGGATCTGCTCTGAAGACATCTGCTTTTGGCCGGTAAACAAAATATTCTACATAAATCATTTTGTGAAACAATGTTAGAGTACAACTGTCTGTGTGTTAGAGCTGTTTTTTTTTTCATTATTTAACGACACCGTCTTGCATGCTGTGGTTAGCTTAGCATCTCGCTAACGCAACAATGGCCTCCTCACGGTCCAAGCCGGTCCTCCGGACCGGCATGGAGACCACCCCAGTGGGGAAAGGAGGACTGGAGCCAAGTCGTGCGGGCGACGCGTCGGTCCCATGGGACGTGCCCCCGCAACCGCGATGGTTCCACGCCGTCTGACCTGAGCGAGGGACCCTCCGCTCCAGTGCTAACAACATGCTACGGTAACACTCAAAAGTGCGGGTTCTGGTCGTGTTCAGCTTGGTGTTTGTGCTGGCTGTGTGTTATTTTAGTTAAACCTTTATTTAGCTGGTTAGATATGATTGAGACAGTTTACACATCTTTTTTGGATTTAAAGCTGTGTTTAACTCCGACCACTGCCATTTTCTCTTGTTCCTTGGTGAAGCTGTGGTGGCTGTGTTTTTGTCCGTATAATTTGCTCTGGTTGTTCGTGTCTGCTTGTTCGCCATCTTTGCCTTTCTTCTGCCTACAGATATGGTGCGGACGGAGCTATTGCGCAATACTGGGGCGTGTCTGGGAACTATGTATTATTTGTTTGATAAAAATTATAGCAAATATGTGTCTAACCCTTGATATATAAGTAGAGAGTAGACAGCACCAAGTTCCTGGGAGTGCACGTCTCAAAGGACCTGTCCTGGAGCAGGAACACTGCAGCACTGGCAAAGAAGGCTCACCAGCGTCTCTACTTTCTCCGCAAGCTGAAAAGGGCTGGAGCTTCAACCCCCATCATGAGCACCTTCTACAGAGGTGCCATAGAAAGTGTCCTGACCAGCTGCATCACTGTGTGGTTTGGTGCATGTACTGCATCCTGCCGCAAGAGCCTCCAGCGCATTGTGAGAGCAGCTGAGAAGATCGTGGGCACCTCCTTGCCCTCACTGCAGGACTTACACAGCAAACGCCTCACTCGGAAAGCCCACCGCATGGCAGGTGATCCCACACACCCACTACACAGCTGCTTCAGACTACTGCCATCAGGGAGGAGACTGACCCCAAAATTACACTACACGCGGTCCGTGTCCGCTCCGCTCCGCAGGTCGCAGCTGAGCGAGTCCAAAGTCCACTGCCTCCGCTCAGCTCAGGTCCGCCTGGATGCGCCGCTCCAAGACGCATGCGTGGGAATTGCAAGATCGCGCGATAAATAAATAAATAAATCAAGTGATAAATAATGAAGTCAGAACAAAACAATTCATTCGGTGGAAGAAGGAGAACAGTAAAGGCTGCCTTGATCTTCTCTCGTAAATAAGCGACAGGACATGGTTTGAGCAACAGGAAGTGATGTTTACATTTCAGAATAAAATACTTTTTTATTTATTTATTTCTTGTATTGCGTTATTAGGCGTAGTCATAGTCATAAATATAATAGTTTAGTCATAGAATAGTCATAATTGATAGTTTGACAGCATTTTTGTACAAATAAATCCGTATAGAGCTAGGATTAGTCCGCCCGTGGTGATTTTATTTTGTAAATACGGAAGTTGTGCTCGTTCCTTTTCCTGTTGGTGCGACGTAATCTTCAAAAGTTGACTCCGGCACAGCTCCGTCATCCGGCAGAAATAGAAAAATTTCTAATTTTGACGGACTGCCGTCCGCTCTCCGCAGCTCGCCGCCGCCGTGCGGAGCCAGTGTAAATTCTGTCATTGATTATAATGGGTGCGTATTTGCTGCGGAGGTCGGACCGGAGCGGGGCGGAGCCGTAACGCATGTGGTGTAATTCCGGGGTGAGGAGTCTCCAGGCTCGAACCAGCAGACTGAGAGACAGCTCTGTTCATCAGGCAGTCAGAATGCTAAACACTCTGCCTGCTCTGCCCCCCCTCCCATTTGAACTGCCTTAACACTAAAACTTTCTCACACATTATCACTCAACACAAAGTTTTTCACTAAACTCTCGGTCATGTGCTCATACAGTTTGCACTACTTCTCATACTTGCACTAATGTCTGTATTACATCACTGCCTATAATCATAATACTGTTTACATTCTCTGTTTACATTTATTAATACTGTTTACTTTTATTACTACTGCTTACATGTAATTACTACTGTTTACATTTATTTACACTACTCTAATATCTACACCACTGCTGGTACATATACAGTGTGCTCTGAACGGTCTTATTTAGGGATGCCCAATGTGCCTTACTGCATATGCCACTTTTTGCCTCTATAACAACATCAACTACTACCTCATACATATACTGTGTACATTGACTCATACGCTGCTTTGCCACTTTGCAAATGTCAATGCTAGAAACCTTTAGTTTATTTTAGTTATACTTTTTATACTCTTTTTTTTGTGCTAGTATGCAAAAACTCAGGACAGTATTATGTTCATTAAATGTTTAATGTTTTAGTTTTAGAGTTGGTGTGGATTTTCATGCTCTTGCACCGCTATGCAAAAAAAAAAAAACTCAGGACAGTGTTAGTTTTACTATTTTATGCTTATGTCTATTATTATATGTTTCAGTGTTTCAATGTTTAGATGTTTACTGTTGCACCGAGGGACTGAGAGAAACGCAATTTCGGTCCTGTGTATGTCCTGTACAGTACATATTGCAGATCTGACAATAAAGTTGACTTTGACTTTGACTTTGATATAGCAAATATGTGTCTGAGCTGAACTTTTCTTTAATAAATTAATAATTTTTGCAGGATAAACACCTAAAAAATATATATTTGTTAGCTGACGTTATTGTAAGAGTGTGTCTCAGTTTAATTTTTGTTAATAAATGATTACAAATCAGCTTATTTTATAAAAAGTCATAAATAGGTCGCACCTGAATATAGGTCGCAGGGCATGCAAAAATGATAGAAAGCCACAACCTATATTCCGGAAAATACAGGTAAGCCCTATTGCATGGGATTCGTTTTACCTAGGGACCACATGCTATTTTTAATAATTACGGAGATTGTCTGTGTTGTTAATCCCGTGCTAATCAGCCGTGTCAGTTAGTAAAGTAAAAATTCCCCCGCAAATTACCTACTATATTTTGCTGAACGCCAAGGTCCTGGGATAATTCTAATCCAATGCAAATAGGCATCTCTGTGATTTGGACAGAAATGGGCGGGATCCGAACGTAATTTGGCAGTTTTTGTTTTCCAAGTACAGTAAAATAATTTGGAAAAATATAGGACAAGACTATTTTAAATGAACACGCTGCTCGCTTCAGCTTTTATGCTGCTACTTCCTTCACCGCAGATAACAGCAGGTGCGGAGACGTGCGCAGTTGGTGATCAGCTGATCGATTGATCCATTGTATACAGTATTTAGCCGCTTCTTCCATTTCGGTAGCCGGGGTCACTGGTGCCCATGTCCAGCCATCACTGTGCGAGAGGTGGGCTACACCCTGGACAGGTCGCAAGTAACCGGCAGGCCACATCCGTCTGCTGACAGGTTGTCCATCAGAGTTTAACGTGACTTTTTTTTTACTTCTTTATCATATCCGGAAGATGAATTTCAGCTAAATCCGGTTATCCCATGCGAATGCGCCACATAAAAAGCAGACGTTGGGGAGATTATTTATTACATGTTATCCCTAAAACTAATCCCGTTCAAATAGGGCTTTAGACCCAACATTTTAAGAATCTAAAAATCAAACATATAGCATTTTTATTGTCATATTTTAAGCAAACAATATGTTGTCACAAGAGCCATTTTACAGAAAGCATGCTAACTGTGCTATACTGTAATAAGAAAAAGCCTGACAAAAAAGCCTGACAACATCTTTCAGATAATCCGTCTTAAAGAACATTTATTTTTCAATTCACCATGTTGCCCTCAGATTGTTTTAAACAACTTGATTTGGCCGACTGGAAATAAAACACTGCTGCTTTAGCTGAATGGCTCCAAAGTTTTCTGTTGTCAATGACCAACACCTTAGTCCAGGAGCTCGTAAACTCCTCAGTAAAATACATCAGATTGGTAAAAGCTCAGTGCTTTTGATAAATTCATTTAAACTCAGCAACAGGAAGGGTGTTAGGGGCTTATCTGATAGAGCTGTGGGTCTATTCATAGCATATCCCCTCTCTCCTCCTCCATCACTTCAAAACACTAATAAACCCTTTTCACCCACTTCCCTCCCTCCTCTTCTTGCAGCATCGGACAGGCGTTGGAGTGTAGGAGTCACTGATGAATTAATGAAAGCGCAGCAGGTCCCCGGTGGAGACACAGAAAGGTTGGAGGACAAAAAAAGTGACAGACACAGACGGGGATAGAGAAGAGGATACAGATGGAAGTGTGTTTGGGGACCGAGATGCGCTGCTCGAGTCACAGATTAGTGTGACTTATCGTATCTTCTCTGTCCAGTACAAATCTGCCCCGTCTTTTCTGTTAGCTGTGGATCAAACAGACTTTTTTGGGAGAGGTTATCTGAGAGGAGAGTTTCAGCTGTAGTGAAGTACACCGGACATAAATTTCCCAGCCCAGTGACTGTGGTAATTGATGGGAAGTTTCATATTCCAGTGGTGCACGGAAAACTGCATATCCTTCTGCTGCTTGGTGATATGCAAGTTATGTTCCTAGGTAACGCTCTACGATGTGAACAAACTGCCAATTGCACAATTGTTTTTTTATAATAACAAAACCCAATTGATCATTTCAGGCAGCTCAGGAACCTTCACTATGTTAATCACAAATATAGCTCGCCGTGTCACCATATCTTTAACACAACCACTTAAAAACCTTTTCCACCTTGGGGTGGTGGTAATTTCATAATGCGTGTTAGAAACTAAACGTGACTCACTTCTGGCAGAGAAAACCCCGCAAGTTGCATTCAGCTGGTGCAATATAAAATAAAAATAAAAGAAAAAATAAGAAAAAATAAGCCGAGCCATTTTGTGTGTCTGTGTTAATGATGGGTTGGTGTGGAAGGGAGCCCAACAGGGTGGGTGGACAAGGATTCACATGACAACGGTGAAAAGCACCGAGTATCTTCTCACGACTTCCACCCACTCCGCATAGCAAGCTGACTAACACGTTTTTTTTAGGGGCTAGACACCAAGCTCTCCTACAATCCCATACACACACATTAACCCACATAAACATGGATGCTCACACTTTGCCTTAAAGCAGAAACAAGTCACTTTCAGATATACAAGATACAAGATACAAGAGCTTTTATTAACATTGCACCAGTTCTCACCAATTACAACGTGATTATGTATACACAGTCATCCAGAAGAGGGGTAGAGAATGTAAAGCTGCTGCTTATTCAAAACACATGACATGTTCTTCAGCGCGGCCTCTCTCATCCGTCTCGGGATGAAGGTCAAAGGTGTGAAAAAAAGGTAAGGAACCATGAGGGTTACAGCATTAGTATTAAAAAAAATGTATCACATTTTGTCTGCAAGACACCGCATGACACAGTAAAAACCATACCATAAGCACATAAGGACAGTTACATGTTGCATGTTGAGAGAGAGACTGAGGCAGGGAGGATCTGTCCATGATACATTCCGGATGCCTCCGATAACGCTCATAGAAAAGTTCTCCTGGGGGGGGTAGCAGACAAGACAAACAGCAGCTATTTTGTCCACAGTAAGCACATCTCAGGAGAAATTAGATATCCAGCCTTTTCCAAGGTTGTTTCCAAGGGAGTCAGATAAGAATTCACAAATATTTTCACATCAGGCACACATTGTAATTTCTGTGGCCTTCAGTCTGTAAGGGCGATTCTGTTCCAAAGTGATCCAATTCGGGACTTTTTCCACTGATCCAAGCTCTGACCTCAGATGTTGACCACAGCTGACCAGAGTCCCAATCCGAGGGTGATCTGTTCACCCTCTGGATAAGCTCGCAAACAGCTGATTTCTGATGTTGACCACAGCGTCCAGAGTCCAAATCCGTGGGAGAGCTGTTTCACCCTCGGGATAAGCTCACAAACAGCTGATTTCTCGAGGTCACGGCACAGACCAGACGTCGGGTGCTCCAGGCATTAAGACCTGCTGAAGTCTCCCTCATTTTGCGATAGACCAGTGCTCCACAAACGCCAAAAAAAGCAAAGCGCTGCCATCATAATCCAATATAATCCAAGATTCTTCACCTCCACAGAGCACTCCCAGGAATCCACGGAATCCATGGCGGAATCCATGGCGTATCCTCCGTCACTCTGTGAGGGTGGGAAGGCTCCCCTTGTGCCGTTCCTTCTGTAGAGATCTTGTTTGTAGAATCGAATGCCCAAACCTCCAATCCATCTTAATTTGCGTTCGAGGTGCTTAGCTGAGGAGCTGCCAGCAGCAGGGGGGGGGAAGGACGGGAGAGGGAAGGGCTGCGACTGCCTCAGTCGAGAGCAAGGTTGAAAAAGTCGAGAGCAAGGTTGAAAACGAGTATACTAAAGTTAGAGCCATCTTAGTCAAACGTAATTTGACGAGAATGTGTGTTAGCACTCAGACAGAGAATATGTACAGTGGATTACTCAACTTTACCAAACAAAATTTAGTTCAATGTCTGTAAAAGTGAAAAAGTTGGAGACATTTTTGTGTTGACTAAAGGTGGATTACCGGTAGTTGTGGCAGCCATCTGAGTTGGGTTGAATCTAAATGTTAAAGTTTTAGAATGACAGCCAATAATTACTTTCTGACAGCTTCATTAAAATCTGTTTGGTGGCTCAGGGGAATTTGTGCTAACAGACTGACAGCGTTGACTTTATCAGTTAATGCCAAAGCTTTAAGCAAAGATCATGTGCAAGAAAACATGGGAGTTGACTCCAAAAATTTATTGGTTGTAGATGTGCATGCAATGACTACTTTCTGAGAATTTTGATAATATTTGTCCACTGATTTATACTTTTCTAGTGCTACAATATTTGGACATGTCCAGAGGAGGGACAGTGGGTATATTGGTAGAAGGATGTTAAAAATACATCTGCCAGGAAAAAGACAAAGAGGAGATATATGGATGCAGTTAGAGGACATGGAGGTAGGAGTGAGGATAGAGGATGCAGAGGACAGAGTGAGGTGGAGGACTTGCTGTAGTGACCCCTGAAAAGGGAACATTGTGGATGTGTACATCTATGCGAGGTCGCCAATCCTCTTATCGCCACAGGAAATGAGCCAGCCAATCACAAATCTATTTTTATCCCCCCATCAAAAGGCAGGTACATTAATAGATTTCACATTCTTTTTCACCCAGGATATCAGCCTTACATTGCTGCATTAGGGTGAGAGATTGGATTACAGAGATAAAAGAGCTGGACACACAAACGCCCTTAAAATATTAAATCCATAATAGCGGTCAGAAAAATAATTGTTCAATGATTTAATTTACAAACCAGATTCCAAAAAAGTTGGGTTACAAACAAATTGTGAATAAAAACTGAATGCAATGATGTGGAGATGGCAAATGCCAATAGTTTATTCGTAATAGAACATAGATGACAGATCAAAAGTTTAATCTGAGTAAATGTAACATTTTAAAGGAAAAATATGTTGATTCAAAATTTCACAGTGTCAACAAATCCCAAAAAAGTTGGGACAAGTAGCAATAAGTGGCTGGAAAAAGGAAATTGAGCATATAACGAACAGCTGGAAGACCAATTAACACTAATTAGGTCAATTGACAACATGATTGGGTATAAAAAGAGCTTCTCAGAGTGTCAGTGTCTCTCAGAAGCCAAGATGGTAAGAGGATCACCAATTCCACCATTGTTGCACAGAAAGATAGTGCAGCAATACCAGAATGGTGTTACCCAGCGTAAAATAGCAAAGACTTTTAAGTTATCATCATCAACCGTGCATAACATCATCAAAAGATTCAGAGAATCTGGAACAATCGCTGTGCGTAAGGGTCAAGGCCGTAAAACTCTACTGGATGCTCGTGATCTCCGGGCCCTTAAACGTCACTGCACCTCAAACAGGAATGCCACTGTCAAGGAAATAACAGAATGGGCTCAGGAATACTTCCAGAAAGCATCGTCAGTGAACACAATCCACCGTGCCATCCGCCGTTGCCAGCTGAAACTCTACAGTGCAAAGAGGAAGCCATTTCTAAGCAAGCTCAGACGTTTGCACTGGGCCAGGGGTCATTTAAAATGGAGTGTGGCAAAATGGAAGACTGTTCTGTGGTCAGATGAGTCACGATTTGAAGTTCTTTATGGAACACTGGGACGCCATGTCATCCGGACCAGAGAGGACAAGGATAGCCCAAGTTGTTATCAACGCTCCGTTCAGAAGCCTGCATCACTGATGGTATGGGGTTGCATGAGCGCTTGTGGCATGGGCAGCTTGCATGTCTGGAAAGGCACCATTAATGCAGAGAACTATGTTCAGGTTCTAGAACAACATATGCTCCATCTAGACGTCATCTCTTTCAGGGAAGACCCTGCATTTTTCAACAAGATAATGCCAGACCACATTCTGCAGCAATCACAACATCATGGCTACGTAGGAGAAGGATCCGGTACTGAAATGTCCAGCCTGCAGTCCAGATCTTTCACCTATAGAGAACATTTGGTGCATCATAAAGAGGAAGGTGTGACAAAGAAGGCCCAAGACGATTGAACAGTTAGAGGCCTGTATTAGACATGAATGGGAGAGCATTCCTATTTCTAAACTTGAGAAACTGGTCTCCTCTGTCCCCAGACGTCTGTTGAGTGTTGTAAGAAGAAGGGGGGATGCCACACAGTGGTAAAAATGGACTTGTCCCAACTTTTTGGGATTTGTTGACGCCATGAAATTTTGAAACAACATATTTTTCCCTTAAAATGATACATTCTCTCAGTTTAAACTTTTGATCTGTGATTTGTGTTCTATTCTGAATAAAATATTGCTGTTGGCACCTCCACATCATTGTAGGGTATTCAGTTTTTATTCACAGTTTGTTTAGTGTTCCAACTTTTGCAGTAGACATATATATTATGAGTCTACTGCATAATTTGTAATAACTGAGTGAAATCAGCAGCCATGTTTTGTTGACAACAATTACGAATATTTTGTTTGCAATCAATCATTGATGAGCACACTCTGGATATTCTCGGCACGTGAGAGATATTGAGTCAGTAAAAAATTCCCCCTTTTTAAAAAGAGTCAGAGAACAATGGACTCGGAAAAGACGGGGCAAAAACTAAAAATACAAAGTTCTTCCATCTTCGTCTGAAAGGAAATGGTGACTAAAAGCTATAAGAATGAGAGTTAACATAAGTACTTCTTTTGGAGAGGAAGTGGAGCGGTGAAGAGTCTTAAAGCTAAAGTTGAGGTTAAGATCAGATTCAAATGAGCTGTGCCAAGATATTCCAAACTGTAACAAGAGAATTTCCATAAATGATAGCCAAATTTAGTTGTAAACAAAGGTGAGGAATATTTGCCATTTTCTGTCGCAACTTTTACAAACATCTTGATGAGTTTGAGTTACATTAAACCCCCAAAACAATTATTTAATGGAGAAACTTTGTTAGAAGTACAAAATAAAATTCAAAAACACTGAAAAATTGTATGATAGGTCCTATTGCTTTAAGCTAGACGGATCCTTGTGTATGAATGAGAAAGAGACAAATCTGTAAGAGGTTTAGACTTTCACTTAGAGTCATAGCATTACTGATGAAGGCCACAAACATTAAAAAGCAGGGGGTCCACACATAAATCTGTTGATCCCCCCACATTGTAAATGCACCTGTATATGACATCCTCGTCCCTTCTCAGAAATTCACGCATCATGCACACCATCAGGGTTGTCATTATATAAGAGGGAGGAAGGGGAAGGGAAAAAATCTGGCTATTTTTACATCCGCAAAACATCTTCGAAAGCAAATATGAGCATACAGTGGATTATCGCCAATGACAGGATGAAAATAAGAGCAAGGTGAATACAAAATAGCCAATGAAGATGAAGATATTAGTCATTCAGGTTGGGAAAAACTGTGCAGAGTTGAAAGGGGGCGGGGAGGGGGGTGTTCAGAGACCAGGCTGACAGGATTATGGGAGCATGACAAACTGAGAAATGTATTTTGTCTCTAAGGGAATGAAAGAATGACAGATATTCAAACATGTTGCACGCACAACAATCAGATCTACCGTCATTCCACCAGTTAGCCACGTCTACTACGATGCCTATAAACGTGTACAGACGAGCTTGGTTGGCTGAATCTTTTCTTCAGCTAGTAAATCCAGGCAAACCGAGTCAAATTCAAAGTACATATTCAATCCTGTGTGGGTGGCAGCAACCACGGCTAGTATAAACACAAGCTGATGTCCGAACCCAGCTGCCAACTCATTCTGAAGCCTTTCTGACCCACTATGAATCAGTGACAAACAGACTGAGCTAACTCAGATTCTTTTTTTCTCATTTTAAAAACACCGAACAGACCGTCCATCTCGCAAATTAACTTAGAAAATTAATTGGCTTACAACAAAATTAGTCTTTTATAATCAACGTTAACATAGCAACATTTTTGTTAGCGCTTAAAAACACAGCAAACACTCTCTTGATCTGAAACACTCCGTATACTGCAACTATAATCATCGTGAATATCAGAAGATTATTCAAATAGAAGAAAATTAAACACTTATACTGTAAGTTTAACTACATCTACACAATCAATGCACATTTAAAGTAACAATGGCACTTCTTAACTATAATATTAGTAAAAGAAATGTTGATTACAGAAAATGTACATCTTCACAGCAGCATCTTCTCCCAGTTCAATAATTTCACTGAATGGTTCCTCGTCAGAGTCCAAGTTCCCATAACGCAGATTCAGAAGATGTTACACTGACACAAGCTGCAGTTCACTAAAGGAAGGTGACGAAGGAAACACGTTCTGGAGAATGTTGTAGAACTGGCTGAAGGCTAGTTCATTCACATTACTCGTGCTTGCACAACTTGGGATAAGCCCACACACAAAAATCCCAACAAACCCCCCTGTTATCATTCTTACCGTACATCGATCGTGATGTGGGAATCTTTCACAACAGAGCTCTCCTTAAAGCAGCTTCAGTCCCTCATTCAGACACAACGCTGTGCTGAGGCACTGGAAATACACACAAGCCTTCCTGTACACACACACACACACACACACACACACAGAGCTCACTCTGGGATAAATGCCCGCACGTGTGCATGGAGCTCAAAAGCATATGAGCGTGCTTGGCGATTGGTGCAGAGCACCGCTCGATGCTGTGAATTACACACCAACACACACATGCGCACACTCCCCCTGCCATGCAGGCTCACATAGGCAAGCACACTTGCGTGCACACACAAAAATAAAAGAGGGCTGAAAGACAACGTCATAAAGAAGCACTGCGTAATGACCTTGGATCCCCCCCATTCTCCTGCAACGGCTTTCCTCGTCAGCAGAGCATCACAAGAATTTACAAGCACACAAACCCTCACGTCAAATAAATCAGCTGCAGACAGAAAAGAAAGATGAGAGTGACGAAGAACATGAGATGATGGAAAAGGAGAACACCTCCCTCTTGTGGAAACTCCTTCCACTCTGAGCAGTGTCATTATTTCCCCTCATTAAAAATACTCTTCCCTTCGCACCTGTTTTATTTATTTTTTTATCTGTGCATCAGAGCTTATGTAACTTTTTGACACACTTTCTTCCATTTTAAAGCAAACAACCAATTATCTTTTTTCCTTTATTTTCTTAAAACCAGAGAACATTTATAATAAAATGCATACAATGGTTGCATAGATGTATTAAAACTATTTTTAATCCGAAGCCCATTTAAATGTGGGGACTGTAAGCAGTGTGATTACATAATCATGCACCTTTTGCATGTATACACACTATACCCGTTTACCAACTAAAATAAGATGTTGCACACCTTTTTCTTCATTTGGAATAAAAAGGAGTCCAGTCGTTTCAATGGTACTCTTTGGATTTGTGAAATTAAAAACATAAGTCAGGCCTTACCATTTTCCTTCATCTTCTCTAAACACACTAATAATGCAACACTGCTCAGCAATTTCACATCAACTACACTACAGAGATTATGACTGTCTGGACCTCCATGACAAGTTACAAATCCACAGCTGTGACAAACATAAAAAAGGAGTAAGTTGATGATTAAGTTGCCGACTAATGCACAAATCTGCAGAAGAATCAAACGCATGATGCTGCAGAGACATAACAAAAGCATTTACAGTTAAATAAATAAATTAATGTTTTACATATCTAGACAGGACGATAAAGCATTTCAATCGCCTTGATCCAAGTTTTAAAATGAGATATAAACAACTTCAGATAATCACTATTTTTGGCACTTTGCTGATCTGGACCATGTGTTTACAAAATGCAATAATAAAAGACCTCTGCAGTGTTTTCAAGGAGGAAACTGCTGCTGCGCTCTAACCTTGGAAGGGTAGAAGAAGAAAGGCAAGAAAGATATTTCCTCACTTATTTTGTTCTTTCATTTTAGAAGCAGCGGTGAAAAAAAAAAAAAAAGATTGATCAGAAATGATAAAGACTTAAATAGTTGCCAAGCCTCCAAAAAGTGACCGCCGCAGTAAATTTACCAAGGTCAGATCATACAATTCTCAGAGAACTTCAAAAAAACTCTAAACGCCACATTGTAAAGTTTACATGCTTGAATGAACGGGAGTAAATAAGTACAGCTCCACAATATGTGGTTTTAAAAATCTACAAAGTACTTTTTAAAGGTCATTTTAGAAATAAATAAATTAACAGTGTTTCCCCTAACATTATTCAAAGAGGGCAACTCGTCCTGTCAACAGAACCGAGCACCCTGCCTAACAAAGCCTCCACGCAGCTCTGCCACATCTGGACAGGGAGCAGAAGTTGTTGCAGCTCAGCTCAGACTGCAAACTGTGTGCAATACAAACAGCCCCCCCACCCA
>JBBPBX010002622.1:49331-72598 GCA_038048925.1 Garcialebias charrua
CATAGCACTAAGCTAAACAACCTCTATATAATGTACAATACAATATAGCGTTGTGCTTCTCTTCACCCCGGTCAAAAATTGCCGCTGCTAACGCTTCTGTCACCAACCCTGCCCAGTTAAAAAACCCTAACATGAGTGCCCTCCCACACAAGTAACCTTGGGTATAAAAAATACATAAAAATAAAAAATAAAAAACAATGCCCCTGAAAATAATTATTTGACAGTTAAAAAAAATAATATTTATTCAGTCCCGAGTTGAGGAAACCATCCAGCCAGAAGTGGTGGCCGAAAACAAGACTTCATTTACGAGTCGTCGGCAGTTGGACATGGAGTTTGTTTTTTTCTAAATCCCTACACGTAGACAATGCCAGTTTGTTTTGTTATTTGACTTTTACTGAACCGGCTGACCATCAAACGGCTGCAGCCCAGTCCATCCGTCAACAGTGTCGTATTTTCATTCAAGCTAGCAGAAGTCAGCTGTGGAGAGCAGAGTGCTCCATTTTTCAGCCTGCATGCATGTGGAACTGCTTTTTGTACTAACTACTTTGCTTTTGCACAACCCAAGTGTGTTTTTGCTCTTTACACCTGAACTGAAACTATTTTGTCGTACAAGGGGAGAAATGAAACTCAACACAAACGTGCACCAGCGACGAACACACTTCGTTCACACACTTACATGCTAGGTAAGTTCTAGCATCAGGTCGGTGATTTTTACAGAGGCTCCCAAATGTAAATGTGGTGTATCATCTAGTGAGGGGATACAAAAATAAAAAGTATAGAGATAATAAAGGTTTAAAAAAAAAGCATTACTGAAAAATTCATTCCTGTGGGACCAATAAAGTTATATCTTATCTTAATTTATGACATGCTAAGTTTGGGATCAAATATTGCATTTATAATGGATTTCAATAGGGTCGAGTTTTCCCTTAAGGAACAATAGAGGGTTGTAATGTTTCTATGAGGTTATAGGAACATTATAATTTAAGGACTTTTGGGCTTTGTCAGAAACAGTTGTGTTTATTGACAAAAAAAAAAATACAACTTAAACAAATGTAAATGCATGGCAAATTTTTCCCATGAGATGTTCAAAATATAAAATTGAAAAAAATATATATATTATTCAATAATATTCATTCAATAGGGGTGGCTCAGTTGGTAGACGTGTTGCCTCTCAGCGAGAAGGTCACTGGATTGAATCCCAGCCGTGGGCCTTTCCGGGTGGAGTTTGCATGTTCTCTCCGTGTATGTGTGGGTTTTCTCCAGGTACTCCGGTTTCCTCCCACAGACCAAAAACATGCATGTTAGTCTGATTGGTAACTCTAAATTGTCCCTAGGTGTGAGTGAGAGAGTGAATGGTTGTTTGTCTTATTTGTCTCTATGTGGCCCTGTGATGGACTGGAGACCTGTCCGAGGGAGGGAGGGAGGGAGGGAGGGAGGGATGATTTTTCAATTCAATTTTCCACACATCAGTTTAGAATTAAGCATGGCTATACAGACTATGAGTCCTAAAAAGAGCAACCTATGGAAACTTGTCACAGCTCATGTGATGAGGAAACACCGACGGCAAAACATCCCAGATGTTCTTAGCTGCCACAAAGTGAGCCACATCAAAACTGGGTAAAGGAACTGAAGACGGAAAATAATTTAATTTGAGCAATTAGTGAAAAGAGATTCAGACAGGAGCACTTTTCTTTGTGCGTCATCTTTCTGCAGAATAAAACTACCACCACTGCATTTTACTAAAGCCTGGATATGGTTTAGATTAAATGCTTTAATAAACATCCAGCACATAGGTTGAATTATTTGACTTATTTATAGATTTGTATACTTTATACATAAGTGTTTCTTAAATATTTGATATCATTGTGGTTTTCCTATTCTTGCATGCTCTGACCAATATTTCTAACAGAAAAACAAATACATGTACATCTCTGACAAAAAAATCCTGACTTTAATATTTTAGTCAAGTTTTATGATTTGGTCAATGAATGATGACAATTAAGAGACATACTTAAACAATTGTATCAACTTCACAAAACAAAGAGGCAGCTTAATTAAGACTCCTAATAGAAATTTTAATTTGTTACATTTTTAATCAAAAGTATTTTCAAAGGAACCCTTCTTATTAATGTCTCGGAGCCAGAAAAAGAACAGAGGAGGTGGTGTTTTCTCTTACCCTTGCCAACACGATTGTCCAGAAGGGTATGATAATCCAGTGCCAGCCTCTGAATGGCTGGGACATCAGGCGGAGGCAAGGACATGGCAGGCAAAAAACACACACACTGCTCCTTTCACAAACTCAGCTGCTTTTAAATCAAAGTCAAAATGATCCAAGTAAAACTACAGCTGTCAGGCAAAAAAAAAAAAAACACCTGACACTTAAAACTACACTTCACACTTGTTTCTATTCAAGCCTGAAGGGGATAACCAACTTCTTCAAAAAGTTTCAAATCAGCACAGACTCACAAAATCACCACAAAGATAAACTTGCAAGCGCCTATCCAAGTCTCCTTCGTTTGTTTGTTTTTAATCTCAGCACATATGCAAGTTGTTTGCATTAGCCGAAAGATCAGCAATGAATCCTTCATCTGCAGCTCTGCACCCACTGTCCTTAAGTATCTCACTGGCACAATGGACCACAGTGTGCAGCCTCAGGGAGAAGAGGGAGGAGATAAGCTGGGTAAGAGAGGCACCGTGGGACAGTCATTCAGTCAGTGGGCTTGAAGTTCAGGGAATGTGGCCTTGGATGTGATGTGGGTGCAACTGAAGAAGGAATATCTGCTGGGGATTCTCAGCAGACCACAATCACATCACATACCTGGATCACCAAGGTAAAACTTCACCAGCAAAACATATTTATTTAGGAATTTGTTGTTAGGCTTTAGAATATTTTTTGGGAAATATATTATTTTCCCAGCATCTGGTGGTGGATATCAATCATCTCTCTTGTTAAAAGTTCATAATGACATTGCCATGTCCATTGATGCAGTTGCTTTAGTACTGCTGGACCATACAGCTGCTTTTGAGAGTGGACCATGCTGTCCCTTGACCACTATGTTTGTGTATTTAATTGGTTCACCTCTTACTTCACCAACAGAACTTTTTCTGTCATTGGAAATGCTACACTTTCTTGTGGTGCGCTGCAAGGCTATATTCTTGGTCCCGTCTCTCTTTATATGCTGACACTTGGAACAGTTACAGTATAACCAAACGTCACTTTTCTTTTCACTTTTATTTGCCTGATGCCTAGAGGTAGTAACATTAAAACTACTTGTCTTAATTGCATTGCCAACGTTAAACAGCGGCTTAACCAAAATTTTACGTTTTTTAAACAAAGGAAAAAAACGGTGTATCTTTTTGGTGATGATGCTCCCTGTAACTGTGGTATTCTGACAGCCAAGTTTAGACACATACTAAAAATATGAGGCTGACTTTTGACAAGGATTTGAAGTTTGATAAAAACAAATAGCATCTGTAGTCAAGGCCAGCTGTTTTCAGTTACGTCTTTTAGCCAGGGTTAAGCAGTTTTGTTTTTCATTAATCATCCTGACCTGGTAATGGCCATTCATGCTTATCAGTTCTCCCAATCCTCCATTACCTGTCTTCAACTTGTCCAAAATGCTGTAGCCACAACTTTTAACCAATACCACCAGAAGTGGGCATATCAACCCTGTTTTATTCGCTCTTCATTGGCTTCCTGGTGATTTTTAAATTAATTTTAAGCTCTTTTTGTTTACTTTTATTGCTCTTAATTGTCCTGTCCCACGTTATTTAGCTAAACTCTCTTTCTGACTATTTCTGCGAGTCAGAGAGGATGCTAAGGTCAACTGATACATCTTTATAGAGCTGGCCAGTATACCAGTTCATACCAAATAACTATTTTTGCTATGATGTGGATTTTCTGAATACCTGCATGCCAGTTTAAATAGCCTGAACAACATTTGGAATGTTGCGCCCGCCAATACTGTAAACTGTTTTACAGAGGACCTTTTTACTTGTTGCACCTCCGAATGCACATGCAGGAAATAGAGCAGTACAAGACAAGCTAGTATTGTTGTTGGAGGTGTTGAACGTGGTAGGTGGACAAAGACAGTATGGAATGAGAAGCTGTGGCAGACAAAAAAGTTGAGGCTGATGCCCAAGAAGATCTTGAGCCTAAAATGAGAGCAGTTTCTGTTGCGTAGAAGTACTTAGTATTTAAAAGCTCTGATGTTAAATGATGGTATTCTGCAAACTGAGTTAAAGTTGTCAATGCAGCTGGTAACTCGAGCAATTTGCTCCATGACATCATCCGCAAATACGTCTTAGAATATCAAGACTTTATAAGTAAAACTGGCACCCTCCACATCCAAAACTGGAACAGCTTCAGGAGGACACTCAAGACCTACATCCCTTGCAGAAGTGTACACCTCTATCCATGGGCGTAGCCAGAATTTTATGAGGGGCGGTTTGTTTAAAGGAGAAGTTGACCAAGCTAAATTCACATGCCTGAATAGTTCAGTGGAAACAGCGTTGGGTTTCCGTCTCAAACCTTATGGGTTCAATTCCCACATGGTACAACGTTTTTTTTTTCTTCCGTTTTTTTTTAATTCATTCCAGATTAAAAAAACACAAGAAAACTATTTACAAAACAACAAGAAATAAAACAATACATGAAATGAAAGGAAGCAGAAGAAGAAAATAATCTTATCTGCCCCTTCTCAAACTTTTTTTTTTTTCAAACACTCGATTCAAACAACAAATTTTACGTTTGTCTTTTATTGGATTTTAAAAAAAAGGAGTTAATATGCCTGTTAACACATTCTTTTTTATCCAATAAAAGAGTTTGAAAAAAAAATTAGTTTGAGAAGGGGCAGATAAGATTATTTTCTTCTTCTGCTTCCTTTAATTTCATGTATCGTTTTATTTCTTGTTGTTTTGTAAATAGTTTTCTTGTGTTTTTTTAAATCTGGAATTAATTTTTTTTTTAAAACGTTGTACCATGTGGGAATTGAACCCATAAGGTTTGGGACGGAAACCCAACGCAGTTTCCACTGACCTATTGAGGCATGTGAATTTAGCTTGGTCAACTTCTCCTTTAAAAGTGGGCGGTTCGTTCGAACCCCCCGAACCCCCCTTGCCTACGCCACTGCTCTATCACAAAACAAGTAAGTGGTGGGTTGAAGTAATAAATGCTATCACTTTCCATACAGCTCAAGACACAGTCCCATTACACACCGTGGAGAAAGAAGGTTTCAGAGCTATGGTCAAAATGCTGCATAGCTGCTATGTAATGCCAAGTAGCAAATATTTTGGCCAAATAACTATCCCTGTGTTGTACGAAGAGCACAGAGGAAAGGTACAATCAGAGGTGGCTACAGTCCCACACTATGCAATGACAGCAGATATGTGGTCAAGCTGCACTATGGAGCCGTATCTGAGCCTGACAGTTGATTTCATTAGCAAAGACTGGCTTTTAAAAAGCTATTGCCTCCAGATGAGCCGCTTCCCAAATTACCGCACAAGGGAATTGCTTGCTGCAGGTTTGCAGGAAGCACTGGACTCCTGGGGATGGGCAGTACACAAGCTAGTGGCCATCACCACAGACTGTGGGGCCAACATCAAGAAGGAAGTCCACATCAACAATTGGACAAGACTTCACACAGCCGTAGATATGCAACAGTTACTGAAATAGTGAACTTTTATTTATTTTTTAAATTGAAGTAAAATGCATAGCTTAAGAACTGTATGATGAATCATATTATCAGTCACCATTTCCATTAATGCATTACATGATGTGAAATGTGATTTTCCTTTAGTGTACTTTGAGGAAATTATTTGTAGAAGAGTTAATAAATGAGAACACTTTGGAACTATCCCTCAATTAATCTATTACAATTAACATTTGGATTATCAAACTAAACCAGGTGTTATAGTATGGGATGTATACTGAATCACATCCACTTTATAACTGATAATGTACAATCCCTTTCACTTGCAGAGGACAATGTGCAATACTGTATACTGTACTTGGCAGTTGCAATGTATTCTCATATTTTTTAGCTCTTATTTATCTTGTATAACCAGAGAGAGTATGTTTTATACTTTTTAATCCTGCTGTCCTTCCTGCAGCAACACTGCAAAATTCCCTATTGAGGGACTAATGAAGGAAAATCTTATCTTATCTAAAATCTAATCTTATCTTAATACAA
This sequence comes from Garcialebias charrua, assembly GCA_038048925.1. Taxonomy (NCBI): domain Eukaryota; kingdom Metazoa; phylum Chordata; class Actinopteri; order Cyprinodontiformes; family Rivulidae; genus Garcialebias; species Garcialebias charrua. The sequence goes on from JBBPBX010002622.1 coordinate 55,523, forward strand.
TACAGTAGTTTGTTGTTTTTACAGAGACGGGTGTGAAATTTGACCGGATACATTGTGCAGTTGGGGCCTGCAAAAAGTTGTTTCTGCCTGCTCTTATTTATGGGGGGGAACAGAGACCAAGCCATTGCACAAGATGAATTTAGCCTGCCACAGCACGTGCTGACAACTGACACCCACCAGGTGGGGATCACATTAAAAATTATTGAACGAGTACTTGAGCTGGAGAGAGCCATTAGTCAGTTTCTCAAATATGAGAAGAAAAAAAAAATCAAGGCACCTGGTGCAAGATGTAGATGTGCAGAAGTCTGTCAACAAGGTGCTAAGCCCTCTCCAGAACTTCACAGATGCCCTGTCAGAAGAACGCTACATACACTGTGTCTTCTACGTCAAGACTTCACTCAAACTCTTCAATACAAACATTCTTGCTGAAGAAGAGATACCCAGCTGACCAAGGATTTGGAGAAACATTCTAACCTATCGTGGATGACCTCCTCAACATCACATCCCTTGTTGACCCACAATTTAGGACAACATACATCAAGAATGAAAAGGTAAAAGCATATTATCTCCAGAGCACTTGAAGAAAAAAGGCATTAAAGGATCAACATGAAGCAACCGCCGGCCTGTCAACTGGTGCAGCAGCACAGCCTGTTTGTCCTTCCGGAAAAAAAAAAATATATTTTTTTTTTACCTTTGCCCAACTTTTTCAAAAAGCAGAGCACATGCTCAAGCAGTGTTAGCCTGTCAGATGAGGAGAGCATTAAGGTGAAGCTGAGAATCTACCTGCATACTACAGAGTTGAACAGTGATGCAGACCCTCTGAAGTAGTGGAAATGTCACCAAGTAAATTTCACCCAAGTTGCCAAGCTATCTAAATGATGTCCATGTCTCCCTGCTACTAGTTCTGCATCGGTGAAAGCTTTCAGGACTGGGAGGAACATTATCACAAGCCACAGGGCAGTGCTCAAACCAAATGCTGTGGACGGTCTGGTTTTTCTTGCCCTGAATTTGTAATTGTTCAAAATGTATGACTACAGTTTTGAAAATACTGCAGCCAAGTTGCACTTTAATTTTTTTCAATACATGAATACTGGAAGTTGCACACTCATTGTTTGATTGTTGCCATTATATTACTTAATATTAGATGTTGCACACTTACGATTCATGTTTATTTTTTATTCTAATAAGTTAAGTCAGGTCCTTTGGACAAATTCTTGTCTGTTGAAATGTTTCATCTTTTATACAACAATCAAAAGGTAATTTTGTATTTTTTTTTAAAAGATGAAACGCTTCAGCAAAGAAAAATCTGTCCAGAGGACCTGACTTAGCCTGGAGCATGCATCAGGACATTTATTGTTTATTATTTTAATTTCAAGAGGGTAAAAGCTGTTTACTTTGTGAATACTGTTTATATACTACTGAAAGCCAATATGTGAATACTAGAAGTTGCACAGTCATTGTTTGTTATTGCTGTTATTGATTAAATATCTAATTTAATTAAAAAGTAAAAATGTTTATTTTGTCCAAGACTCATTCAGTGCAATACAACAAAGCACCTCTGGATACTTCACTAAGTAAAAGTAGTTAGTTTACAAATATTAAGATTAAGACCTTTTCATTTCTTTTTAAGATCAGTTTTAAAATCTGATCTTTTAAGTTTTTGTTTTTTTATGTTCTATAGAAGGCTTTATATTTTCACTGCAACAGTCATGCCATGTGATTCCTTCAGTGACACTGCCTTGAAAACTGTATCACTTCTAGAAAGCCTAATGTTTGTGTGTGGACATGACAGTGTAGTAGGCAATTCCAAGCCACTTTACTGCAGTAATTTCCCTCTCAATCAGAAGAAAATGTGGTTAATACACGGGTATGTGAGATGTAAAATTTTGGTCATACTGCCCATCAGGCTGTGGTAGCTCGATGGTAAATGGTAAATGGAGCTTATTTATATAGCGCTTTCCAGCCCCCTATGAAGGGCCCCAAAGCACTTTAGAATACCAACCATCCACCCATTCATACACACATTCATACACCGGTAGCGGCAGACTACCATGCAAGGCGCCATCCAGTCCTACCGGGAGCAACTCGGGGTTAAGTGTCTTGCCCAGGGACACAACGACACATGGTGTGGGGAACCGGGATTCGAACCTCCAACCTTCCGATCGGGGGACGACTACCATTACCACTACTACGCCACGGCCGTGGTCAGTGCCCCAGTCTTGTAATCCTGAGGTTGTGGGTGCGAGCCCAGGCTGGGTCAGGAAGAGCATCCGGTGTAAAACAATTGCCAAATCTTTCATGAGAGTTCGCTCGCTGTGGCAACCCCTGAAGAGAGCAGCCGAAAGAAACTATTTACTGTCCATTTTTACTAAACGTCCCAAGAATTAAATACAAAAACATTGATAATTTTCTGTCGCTGCACCCAGACTGTAAACTAACTTCATCAGGACGTTGCAACTTACCTGGACCCTTTAAAATCTAAATTGACAACCTTTTTATTCAGACAGGCTTTCAATATAGTGACATTTTGGTATTGTCCCTAATGTGTTTGTGCTCTGTGATTGTGGTAAAAGGCTCTATAAATAAATGTTGACCGATTCCTGATTGTGATGGAGCAGGTGGAAACGTAGCTGGGTGTAACTCACCTGTCATGCTGGATTTGGCGCCGCTCCTCCAGCTTCAGAGGGATGGGGAGTCGGGAAGCACCTCCGCTCTGAGCTGGTTCTCCACCGGGGCTTCGGGAGTCAGGAAAGCCGCCGGCTCGCCTACGGCCTGCTAAAGTTCGTACGCTACAATCAGCTCAGGCGCGAACAAAAGCAGCTGATATCTACATATGATCGAACTGCTCAGCATTAAACATTTATTGACAATCAAAACTAAAATGTGTGAGCTATGACTGAGACAGAAATGTAAAATAGTAGCCTCATATCAATAAAAGTTAGCTTAGGATAGCTTCTTGTCACCATAAACTTTATGAGTTTGTCTTGAAGAGGCGTATATTTAACGAAGAAATGTTACACGAACATTAACATCACAAATACAAACGATAAAAGTAAACACCTGTTCGTTGTGGGTAAGGTATGCTAACGTAGCATAGCTAACCACCTAGCTTCCGCATCTGAACGTTACGGCCATTTCTTACCATTAAGCGTAAAATAATCAGAATCCTTAAAGTGTTGAGCGTAGGACAGGTGAAGATGAGCCACTTTCTCTAAAGCTGAAGTGTCTCGAAGCACATTTCATTGGCTTCAGTCGTTTTTCTCTCTTAAGCCCCCCAACAGTTAGAAGAAGCTAGCTTTATAATAGTGGGGACAAACAACCAGCACACCACAGGGACACCACCTTAATGTCCTCATTAATGTCCTCAATCTACATCTGTCCTCCTCATTTATTAGAACAAGTCTGGAAAGAAAATGTAACGTGAATATATGAGAGTTAGACTATTTTTGCCAAATCATAATAAAGATACTATTGAATGAAAATAGGAATTTTATTCTGAAAATATGGTGGCCTATTGTATTTAAAGCTACTATATGTAACTTTTCTAACAATATATTTTTAACATATTTCTTCACTCTGTCACTAGATTGATGTTAGAGAGGTAATCTCTGAAAAAAACTAAAAAAAAATATTGTCCCCTTGCTTCTCCAGGTGGTAAATAAGCATTTCTAAAAAGAAAAAGTGACCCGCCATTTTCCAGCCAATAAAAACAGAGCTTGAATTTGAATTTCAACAGACCACAAGGGGGCAGAGCCATATATGGCTCTGGGGGGGAGGGATCAGAATGCTTTGCTTGTTGAAATTTTTTCTAAGTGCTGATGTTCTACAGAAACTGCAGACTTCACCTTTAAAGTGATGTGAATGTTGTACTTTTTCCAGGAAGTATGACAATATTTCTAAAATGCATCAAATAATAAAATAGGAATGGTTTTCAGGGTCTGTTTTTTTTTTTACTCTATTAATCCTGGGGAAATTATACTCTGCATTTTTCCCATTGCACATGTGAGCACATGTGTGAGGTGGTTGGATGTGTCACCTGGTGGGGGTGTGGGGGTTGTTAGGGACCTTGCTCATGCAAAGTGTGAGGCAAAGAGTGGAGCAAATGAAGGTGGGGGCATTTTGATGTTGATGGTCTTGGGGGTTGACCGGCGGCCCTCTGATCACAGGCCCACTCTGCCCCACCACTCCCCCCATCAAAGCTTCAATCAAAGCCTAATTAAACAACAACAAAAAGTCAAATAATCCTAAATCTGATATGAGCAAAACCATTCTAAAAACAAAAACAACAAAAAATGTTGACGGTCACGTTTTGTACCTTTTTGTTTTTAGAACCTCCATTCTGAAAAAGTTATAAGTGAATAAAACCAGAAAGCAATAGTCTGGAAATCTCCTAAATTCAAATTTATTCTTGAAAAAGTGGAGATGGAGACCCAACATGGCTTCACAGGAGAATGAAAAGTAAAGTATTTACAGGAGGTATATACGAGGTAAATATAGGGGATTTGCTATATGTAATTTTAGGGTATTTACATGATATGTAAGGGTGTACTGGAACTTAAATGAGATGGATGAAATGGAAAGGGTATAGGTACAGGGTACGTATGTGTACTTTAAGGGTTTACAGGTTCTTATGGGGAGTACATAAAGATTAATTTAAAAAGGATATTTACAGTGTATGTATATATTTTACATATTACCAGTAGTCCTCTTCGTCCCTTTTGGGACACAAGGCTGCCTTCACTTACTGACCACATCTGTGCTTCACCCAGGTTCATCGCCTACAACTCTCACTGTCCTTTGCCATGTTGTTCTTGGCCATCCCCATTTCAGGTGGTGTCCAACGCAATGCTACTTTAGGTATATCGGTACACTGACTGACTGTCCATCTTCAGTACTTGACCCAGCCATTTAAGATGACAGCATTTTATCTCCACCCAAAAACTGTTGCACTTGGTCTTCCAGTATAGATCGTCATTAACCATTCCCATGGGCCAGAAGATGCCACTTTTTCTGGGAAAGCCATCCACTTTTCTCATATCGATCTGTGTTACACTCCAACACTAAGAACCAGACACCGAAGCAGATTTAATTTGCTTGGACTTCCAGAGTACAGTAGGCTGCAGTCTGGCAAAAGCAACACGCTTTTCTCAACCATGCTGAAATGTCTTTAATTGCATTGTCAGTGCTCATAAAACTTCCAAGGTAATAAAATTCCTGAACAACCTCAAGTGGTTTGTCATTCACTGTGGCTGGTGCATCTGCTGTTGGATTTTTACATGACATGGGTTTGGATCGTACAGATGTTCAAGTCAGTCTGTTGAGCAAAGCAATGTAGACTTGTAGGCTGTTCGTCTTTTCCTGTATGATCCAGCAAGATCGTCAGTGAAATCATCTTCAAGATAGGCAAAAAGAATCCACTGGATATCTCTTGATTTGTCTGCTGCGGTCTTTTGCATGATCCAGTCAATGGCAACTAGGAAGACGATGGGACAAATGGCACAGCCTTGTCCAACACCAGACTAACAGAATACAGGCAATTGTTAGTACAGGAATACACAAAGGGTACTTAAAAGGTTTCCAGGTACTTATGAGGGTACATAAAGAATAATTAAAAGGGTATTTACAGGGTACCTATGAGTTCACTTTAAAGACAATTACAGGTACTTACAGGTGGTCCCCGACTTACGACGTTCCGGACTTACGAACGCGCTTACGAACAGTACTGTTGTACAGTAAATACAGCACTGGTATGTGTTTTTAGATGAAAGTGTGTTAGCTAACCGTTTGTAAATAAAGTTCTGTGCATGTTTATGAACCAGTATGTACGCTTGTTCAGTCTCATGTTGATAAACGGGTGTGCGGCGCAGCGTTAGCATACATTTTCCGACTTACGACCAAAAATCCGGACTTACGAACGCCACGTGTAACGCGTTCCGACTTACGAATTTTCGAGTTACGAACGGTGCGTAGGAACGGAACTCGTTCGTAAGTCGGGGACCAGGGTATTTATAGAATATGTATGGGTGTACCGGTACTAAAAAGGTAATTGCAGATACCAACAAAGTTAAGTCAGATCCTCTGGACGGCTTCTTTTTGTTGAAACGTTTTGTCTTTCATCCAAAAGATTTAATCAGTCCGAGGAGCCACAACAAGCTCAGTCTTATAAATAGCACCTTCTCATGGTGAGGCAACCAGTTTGATGGTGCTAAGATGGTTGACCCACTAAGGTGATATTTATAAGACTGAGTTTGTTGTGGCTCCTCGAACTGATGAAATCTTTTGGATGAAAGACGAAATGTTTCAACAAAAGAGAAACCGTCCAGAGGATCTGACTTAACTTTGTTGTTGTTTTTTTAACCTGGATTATTGTGCATGAACTTTGATAGTAATTACTGATATGAGTTTATGGGGAAAATATCTGGGGACTAAAAGGGTAATTACAGGTACTTGTAGGGTACCTACAGTACATACAAAATGCATATGGAAACTAGGCTGTTTTATCAAATAAGCTGTTAGCCTGGGTATTGTTTCATCGAAAATGTTTTAATGTCCATTAACGCCCTTGTCTTGGCGATGTTATTTGTATACAAGCACATACAGTCAGCTGAGGAGACAGCGCCTCCTGAATGACTGAGGAATTAAAGTTTTCATTAGACACGCTTTTTTTTTTTAAATATTTTTTCAGCTGTTTTGTTTCAAGGCACAAAACAGCAGCTTCAAATCTCTCAGAAATGTGTGAGATTACCTGATTTTAGTATGAATTGAGCCAAATTGTAGAAAATAAGTCATGCAGGTGCAAAGAAACTTAAAGCACCTATAAAATAATAAATATTAAACCTTTTCCCACGCCTAGATGCAGAGACGCACCAAATTGATAGCCGGTATCTCACTTATTTTTCCAGTTGTTGCACTTACAACATCCATGGTATTTCCAGTTCCCACATTTTGCTCTGCGACGAGGAACAACAAGCAGAAAAACCACAACGAAGCAGCGCCCCTGACATCCGTCTGAGAGGTAAATTAATAAGAGGGAATGAAAAAGGGAATGTGAAGAAGCTTTTATTTTAATGCCACTTCACTGGTGGGTCCAACTCCGTTTAATTTTTCACAAACGAGAATCCTCCGTTCTTCCTTGTCTTGAATTCGGTGAACTCAGCTTTGAGGGACAGTGAGAGTAGCTGCTGACTAATCAGTCCTCTCAAATGTTGGCGTCTTTTCAAAAAGAGTCCAGGTGGTGACCTACAAATCGGCCGAATCACGTTCACTCATCTTTTTATTTTTATTTTCAGAACTGTGTGGCTCAGCGGAATCAGCATCAGTGGAGACAACATGCGGAAGCAGGCCAGACAGGGCCGGCCCAAGGCATAAGCAAACTAAGCAGCTGCTTAGGGCCCCGGGGTCATAAGGGGCCCCCTAAGTGCAATATAAAAAAATGTTTCTAGTAATGATTTATAGGATTCTATTTAATATTTTAGGTTCAGCCTTTGCAAATTGTTGCATTTACATAGTTTAAGAACGAATTATTCAACTTTAAGCTTCTTTATTTAAACCATTTTACGTGGTTTCATTGTTCATTTACGTTATTTAAGTATTTCCTTGATGTTTTTGTTTTCTTTTGTCTGATTTTGCATAATTTAATTTATTTTTATGCATCCAAGTTATTTGATCTGTCTGTTGTTGATCTTGCTCTACAAATTATTTGAGCATTACTGTTGCAGTTCTTTGGAACCAAAGGTAATAAACCAGATGACATTTTTGCTGTAAAATACAACACATACCGGTGTTTTTTCCCCTTTTGTTACTTTTAGTACCACTATTCACATAGGATCATGTAAACAGGGCTATCAGAGTTGAGTTTAGTGAAAATAGAGGGCCCCAAGCCAAATTTCGCTTAGGCCCCCATGGAGGCTTGGGCCGGCCCTGAGTCCAGAGTTACGTTCAACGCAGATTAGCTGTAGATTTTAATCTCCAAATGAAAGAGAAAATCTAATTTGAACTTTTCAGGACTCAAAATGGCACAAACAGAAGTGCTGCCCCCCCAACGTTCCCAGTGAGCGTCTTTTTATGCTGCCAATGAGACAGACTTGATTAAAAATGCAGCTCGGGGTTTGAAGTGTTCCTCTTCATCGTGTCCAGTCTGTCAAGTGTGGACACGTCAGCTCGGTGGGAAGCAGAGGCGTGAACAGCAGCAGCACGAGGAGCCAGAAGGACCTGGAGGAGGTGAACTCTGAGCATCAACCAGCTCAGAGACAACTCTGTCCTCCAGATCATTCACGTCAACGATGCAGTTCCTTCTGGCACGGTGGAGTCAGCCGGGTGTCGTTTTGGTGCACGCTGCAGCCATACACAGAAAACTCCCAAAAATGTATTCCAGATTTATTTTTTAGGAGTATTTCTTCAGAAACACATGACCTGAAAAAGTCCTGAAATTAGTTGCAATTAGTGTTTTCCTCATAAAACAGCAAAGATTCCCCTCATTTTTTTATTTTTCATTCAACATAAGTGAGGCGATCGCAGAACGAGCTGCTTGGCCTTGTCATAAACTGTTTGACACGCTTTTAATGGGAGCTGCTCAACCCATAAATGCATTTTAAATTTTAAACGCAGCCCCAGTTCACAGGAAGTGCGCAGGTTTTCCAACAGTAGAAGATGCATTGACGAGAACAACAAATATGAATTTGATTTAACCACAAATTTCCTTCGCAGATCCTGGCTTCAGTATGTAATTTCTGGAACACGCTGGAACTTAGGAAAATTTTGAACAGAGACACGTTTTTGGTCCCTCCCCCTCAGAGCCATATACAGGTAACCCTCTACCTACGACTCCATCGACCTACGGCGGCCCGGACCTACGAACGTATCATATTTAATAAAAATATGACATTACTGTATTAAAAAAAATATATATATTTTTTATTTTTTTTTTTTGTGTTTTAATGTTCTTAATTTCATGTGTACAGCACTTTGTTGCAGCTGTGGTTGTTTTAAAGGCTTTATAAATAATAATTATGATAAAAATGATCATTTCTGATCATTTTTGTCATGATTGCGCAATAATTGTGCAACTTCCGGTCATAACAGGAAGAAGGTCTCCAGTTTTCACGGTCACAAATTAAGGCAGAACACCGGAGGCCATCTTAGGTCAGTCACGGCTGCTTTGAAAGTCTCCAGTTTACAGGGTTACTAGTTAAAGCAGAACACCGGACGCCATCTTAGGTCATAGTTACGGCTGCAGGCAGCCAGGTTTGGAAGACTGGTGACCAGGATCACCTCATATGGATTAATTACGAGCTGGAAACGTCTCTGTGAACTTTGTGGATGTCTCAGGCAGCAGCAGCAGCTGCAGATTGATCGCGCCGCCGCTCCAACACCAGCTCATGGCTTGGCTAGCAGAAGCTAGCCAGCTAGCTAACACAGGTCTGGAGCAGCTGCGGTGGTTCACTGGCCGGCCGCCGCGCTGCTCGGCCCGACAACAATCAACGCATGGCAACCTAAGATGTCGGCTTTGACCATCTCAAAGTAAGAAAATATATTTTTATTTATTCTGTAAATGTGAATAGCAATGTTTAACATTACAGTACACTACTGTACATGCTTAAATGTGTGCGCGCGCTCCGTTAGCATGATAAATAAAGGTTGAATGAATGAATGAATGAATAATATTAAAAAAAAAAAAAATTTTCACCCCCTACCTACGGCAGAATCGAGCTGCGAACCGTTCTTAGGTCCCGAACTCGTTCGTAACACGGGGGTTCCCTGTATGGCTCTGTTACCCTTGCTCTGTTGAAATTCAAATTCAAGCTCTGTTTTTATTGGCTGATTCAAATTCAAGCTCTGTTTTTATTGGCTGGTTACAAACTCTGTTTTTATTGGCTGGTTAACGGCGGGTCACTGTGGCTTTTTAGAAATGCTTTTAGAGAAGCAAGGGGACAATAGTTTTTTTCAGAGATTACTTGTCTAAAATCAGTATGTCAGGAGGTAGTGACAGAGTGAAGAAATATGTTAAAAATATATTGTTAGAAAAGTTACATACAGCTCCTTTAACGGCTCACATACGTGTATCACGGTATAAGTTGACCTCCAACGAGATGAACAAATGGATCAAACTGCAGAGATTCCAACATTTCTGTTTCACATCAACTTCTTGCAGCTCTTGAGCGGCAGAGAGGAGTTTCTCCTCAGCTGTGTCTCATGTTTCTAATGAGACACCTGTTGTAATTAAGGACCACGGCTGCCAGTTTACGTGGTGTTCTGTGAGCGGACAGAGTTCCTGATGCAGTTTAAGAAATTAAGACTTACCGCCACCGGTAATCCTGGTTTTCTTGTGTTTTTGCGTGAACCCATCATCCTAAAACCAGTCCTCATACGGACATTACAACTGGAAAGATCTCACCTCTACATCCTTGTCTGACCTGTCAATGTCTTACACCAACCTGTGAAACTCACCCACCATCCTCACCTTCCTGGAACCTGGAGTCTAACCCTCCTCTCCAGGCCTGAAACCACCATGACTAAACCTTCCCAGTTTATACAAAGCCTTCCAGAAGATTCTCAGTCCAGAGAAAATATACCGTCTTCATTCTGCGTCATGTTTCCTCCAGAGTCCAGCCCCTTGTAGATACAGTATTGTAAATGTATTTCTTACTTTCGGTCTCTTGAGTCCTCCTGGGCTTCCTTTGATATTACTCCGAGAATAAGAGAGAATCAGAGAGTCTTTATTGTCATTTGCACCGCATGTGGTACATGTGATGAAACGAGATTATGTACACAGGGTCCCAGTTACATCCAACAACAAAATGTAAGAGAAAAACAGAAATAACATCTAGGATATAACTAAGAAATACATCAACTAGAAATACACTAAGCACAATAGAAAACATCATTACAAACAGCAGCACGAAAATGAACACAAGTGTGTCACAAACACGCCGTTGAGGCTTACAGCGCAGGGCCGGCCCAAGGCATAAGCAAACTAAGCGGCTGCTTAGGGCCCCGGGTTCACTAGGGGTCCCCCAAGTGGAATTAATATTATTTTATTTATTTTTATTATTAATGATTTCTATATGATGCTATTTAATATTTTAAGTTCAGCTTTTGCAAATTGTTGCATACATTTAAATAGTTTTAAGATGTAATTATTCAACTTTAAATTTCTTTTTTATATAATTTTAGTTTCAATTAATTGTTCATTTATATTATTTAAGTATTTCTTTTATATTTTATTATTATTTTTGTCTGTTTTTGCACAATTAATTTTTATGCATCTTAGTTATTTTATCTGTTGCTTGTTGTTGATCTTGCATTGCAAATGATTTTGAACATTATTGTTGCAGTTCTTTTGAACCAAATATAATAAACCAGATGACACTTTTGCTGTAAAATACATTACGTACTGGTGTTTTTGTTGTTGTTGTTACTTTTAGTACCACTAGATGATACAGTATAGGTTAACAGGGCTGTCAGGGTTGATGTTAAAAGGTGAATGATCTGATCATCTGACTGCTGATTGCATTAATCCACATTATTAGCAGAAATAGGGGGCCCCAAACCAAATTTCTTTTAGGGCCCCATGGAGGATTGGGCCGGCCCTGAGCACTGAGCATCTCACCCTTTTCACTCCCTGGCACTCGAGGATGTCAGAAATGGTTCGTGGTTCCAAAAAGATACTTTTCAAGGTTCTTTATTGTCATCTGCATCACATGTGGTACATGAGGTGGAAGGAAATTGTGCACCCAAGGTCCCAGTTCCACCTAAAAAAAATAGCAAAAAATATAAAGAATGGTTTACAAAGATCTAAGATGCATAAACACTAATAATCAATCAGCAGCCTGAACAGCAGATGGGTTTGAATACAGCAGCTTAAAGGCAAGAGATCAACAGCCTGGATAATCATAATCATAAATACAGTTTTGCACAAGTTAAATTCATTCAACCTTTATTTATACAGGCTAGCCTCGTTGATAAGCTGTTTATTTTGTATGTAAATGATTTGGCAAAGGTGTCTGGATTTCTGCAGTGTGTTCTTTTTGCTGATGATACCACCTTCTTTTGTGTTGTAGTGATTNAGAGAGTGAATGATTGTCTCATTTGTCTCTGTGATGGACTGGAGACCTGTCTTGGATGTCCCCCGTCTTTCGCACAGGGACTGCTGGATATTGGTATCATTGACCCTCGCAACCCGAAAAGAAAGAAGCGGGTAAAAGATAATAGATGGGTGGATGGATGGGTGGATGGATGGATGTATCCAACTCTACCCTGCTTCTTAAAGCTGCACTATGTAACTTTGTAGTGCAGTCTGTAACTTTTCTAACAATATATTTTTAACATATTTCTTCACTCTGTCACTATCTACTGACAGACTGATGTTAGACAAAGTAATCTCTGAAAAAAACTATAGTCCCCTTGCTTCTCTATCAGCATTTATAAAAACACTAAAAACACAGAGTGACCCGCCGTTAACCAGCCAATAAAAACAGAGTTTGTAACCAGCCAATAAAAACAGAGCTTGAATTTGAATCAGCCAATAAAAACAGAGCTTGAATTTGAATTTCAGCAGAGCAAGGGGGGCAGAGCCATATATGGCTCTGAGGGGGAGGGATCAGAATGCTTTGCCTGTTGAAAATATTTCTAAGTTCTGTGCTCTACAGAAAGTTACACATAGTACCTTTAATGTGTGAACTCTGTCAACCTATTTTTATTTTTTGTATAGTATTTACTAGGGGTGTAACGTATACGTGGGTGTAATGGTACACGTGGGTGTACCGAACCGTTTCGGGATGGCACGTTCGGTTCGCTCCACTCCACCTACGTACCGTTTCGGTTATTTTTTTCACTCATTAAATTTTATTAACGAGCAATTATGCGCTGCGGAACTAAAATTCCTAAGCGTGTTTCAGCACAGCGTTGTTATCTTGCAACGTGCGTAGCATTAGCAACCTAGCATCTCCTGTTTGGGAACATTATGGCTTTCTTGTTAAAAGACAAGTGAACAAACCCAAAGCTGTGTGTCGACGTTGTTTCACGGAGATTGGATCTGACACAGGTAACATGTCTAACTTGTTAATGCGCTTGAAACGACATCATCTTTAACATCTTCTTTAGCCTACTGGCTATATTTAGCATGACGTTTGATGTTTTTAGCTTTAAAAACAAATTATTTCTTATATTTTTGGCTTCTCCTCTTTTTAATTTCTGCCTGTTTTTTATTTCTGTTTCATTCTATTTTATCACGTTTATTTTCTTCCTTTACTTTCTACACTTTTTTTATTTTCAATTATTTCCTTTTGATTTCATTATGGTATTTTTAGTGGTTTTTCTTGAGTTTAGGTTTAGTTTAATTTTCTTTGTACGTTTTCTTATTTGTATCTGTGCATTAATCTATTGCCCCCTTTTATTTACTCAGTTTCTCATTTTTTCCTTCGTAGATTAATGTAACTCTATCCTCATTTCTTTTTTTTTTTAAAAACCCTACGATGAGTACAATTAATGGACTAAGTTTTCCCTCGCCCGGACGCGGGTCACCGGGGCCCCACTCTGGAGCCAGGCCCGGAGGTGGGGCACGCTGGCGAGCGCCTGGTGGCCGGGCTTTTACCCATGGAGCCCGGCCGGGCACAGCCCGAAGAGGAGACGTGGGTCCCCCTTCCCATGGGCTCACCACCTGTGGGAGGGGCCAAAGGGGTCGGGTGCAATGTGAGATGGGTGGTGGCCGAGGGCGGGGACCCTGGCGGTCTGATCCTCGGCTACAGAAGCTGGCCATTGGGACATGGAATGTCACCTCTCTGGTGGGGAAGGAGCCTGAGCTAGTGTGTGAGGTTGAGAGGTTCCGACTAGAAATAGTCGGACTCACCTCAACGCATGGCTCTGGCTCTGGAACCAGTTTCCTTGAGAGGGGTTGGACACTCTTCCACTCTGGAGTTGCCCCTGGTGAGAGGCGCCGAGCAGGAGTGGGCATACTGGTTGCCCCCCATCTTGGTGCCTGTACGTTGGGGTTCACCCCGGTGAACGAGAGGGTAGCCTCCCTTCGCCTACGTGTGGGGGGACGGGCTCTGACTGTTGTTTGTGCCTATGCACCAAACGGCAGCTCAGACTACCCACCCTTTTTGGAGTCCTTGGAGGGGGTATTGGAGAGTGCGCCTCCTGGGGACTCCCTTGTTCTACTGGGGGACTTCAACGCTCACGTGGGCAATGACAGTGAGACCTGGAGGGGTGTGGTTGGGAGGAACGGCCCCCCTGATCTGAACCAGAGTGGTGTTCTGTTATTGGACTTCTGTGCTCGTCATGGATTGTCCATAACGAACACCATGTTTAAGCATAAGGGTGTCCATATGTGCTCTTGGCACCAGGACACCCTAGGTCGCAGTTCGATGATCGACTTTGTTGTCGTCTCATCTGATCTGCGGCCGCATGTCTTGGACACTCGGGTGAAGAGAGGGGCGGAGCTGTCAACTGACCACTACCTGGTGGTGAGTTGGCTCCGATGGTGGGGGAGGATGCCGGTCAGACCTGGCAGACCCAAACGTATTGTGAGGGTCTGCTGGGAACGTCTGGCAGAGTCTCCCGTAAGACGGAGCTTTAACTCCCACCTCCGGGAGAGCTTTGAACACGTTCCGAGGGAGGCGGGGGACATGGAGTCCGAGTGGGCCGTGTTCCGCGCCTCTATTGTCGAGGCAGCTTATCGGAGCTGTGGCCGCAAGGTTGTTGGTGCCTGTCGTGGTGGCAACCCTCGAACCCGGTGGTGGACACCGGCAGTGAGGGATGCTGTCAGGCTGAAGAAGGAGTCCTATTGGGCCTTTTTGGCTTGTGGGACCCCGGAAGCAGCTGATAGGTACCGGCAGTCCAAGCGGCATGCGGCTCGGGTGGTTGCTGAGGCAAAAACTCGGGCGTGGGAGGAGTTCGGAGAGGCCATGGAGAATGACTTCCGTACGGCTTCGAGGCGATTCTGGTCCACCATCCGGCATCTCAGGGGGGGAAAGAGGTACGAGACCAACACCATTTATGGTGGAGGTGGCGTGCTGCTGACCTCAACTCGGGATGTTGTGAGTCGGTGGGCGGAATACTTCGAAGACCTCCTCAATCCTACTGGCACGTCTTCCACTGAGGAAGCAGAGCCTGGGGACTTTGGGTCGGGTTCTCCGATCTCTGGTGCTGAGGTCGCCGAGGTGGTTAAAAAGCTCCGCGGTGGCAAGGCTCCGGGGGTGGATGAGATTCGCCCGGAGTTCCTTAGGGCTCTGGATGTTGTAGGGTTGTGTTGGCTTACGCGACTCTGCAATATCGCGTGGACATCGGGGGCAGTTCCCTTGGATTGGCAGACTGGGGTGGTGGTTCCCCTATTCAAAAAGGGGGACCGTAGGGTGTGTTCCAACTATAGGGGGATCACACTCTTAAGCCTCCCTGGTAAGGTCTATTCAGGGGTTCTGGAGAGGAGGGTCCGTCGGATAGTCGAACCTCGGATTCAGGAGGAGCAGTGTGGTTTTCGTCCTGGTCGTGGAACACTGGACCAGCTCTACACCCTCAGCAGGGTCCTGGAGGGTGCGTGGGAGTTTGCCCAACCAGTTTACATGTGCTTTGTGGACTTGGAGAAGGCATTCGACCGCGTCCCTCGGGGGGTTCTGTGGGGGGTACTCCGGGAGTATGGGGTACCAGGCCCTTTGATAAGGGCTGTTAGGTCCCTGTACGACCGGTGTCAGAGCTTGGTCCGCATTGCCGGCAGTAAGTCAGGCTCGTTTCCGGTGAGAGTTGGACTCCGCCAAGGTTGCCCTTTGTCACCGATTCTGTTCATAACTTTTATGGACAGAATTTCTAGGCGCAGCCAAGGTGTTGAGAGGATCCGTTTTGGTGACCTTAGAATCGCTTCTCTGTTTTTTGCAGATGATGTGGTCCTACTGGCTTCATCAGTTCGTGATTTACAACTTTCACTGGAGCGGTTTGCAGCCGAGTGTGATGCGGCCGGGATGAGGATCAGTTCCTCCAAATCCGAGGCCATGGTCTTGAGCCGGAAAAGGGTAGCATGCCCTCTCCGGGTCGGGGAGGAGGTCCTGCCCCAAGTGGAGGAGTTTAAGTATCTCGGGATCTTGTTCACGAATGAGGGAAAACTGGAGCGTGAGATCGATAGGCGGATAGGTGCAGCGTCCGCAGTGAAGCGGGCGCTGTACCGGTCTGTCGTGGTGAAGAGAGAGCTGAGTCAAAAGGCAAAGCTCTCAATTTACCGATCGATCTACGTTCCCACCCTCATCTATGGTCATGAGCTTTGGGTTATGACCGAAAGAACAAGATCTCGGATACAAGCGGCTGAAATGAGTTTTCTCCGCAGGGTGGCTGGACTCTCCCTTAGAGATAGGGTGAGAAGCTCAGTCATCCGGGAGGGACTCGGAGTAGAGCCGCTGCTTCTCCACATCGAGAGGAGCCAGTTGAGGTGGCTCGGGCATCTGGTTAGGATGCCTCCTGGACGCCTCCCTGGTGAGGTGTTCCGGGCATGTCCCACCGGGAGGAGACCCAGAGGAAGACCCAGGACGCGCTGGAGGGACTATGTTTCTCGGCTGGCCTGGGAACGCCTTGGGATTCCCCCAGAGGAGCTGCTCCAAGTGGCTGGGGAGAGGGAAGTCTGGGCCTCCCTACTTAGGCTGCTACCCCCGCGACCCGACCCCGGATAAGCGGAAGAAGATGGATGGATGGATGGATTTTTGGCTTCTCCTCTTTTTAATTTCTGCCTGTTTTTTATTTCTGTTTCATTCTATTTTATCACGTTTATTTTCTTCCTTTACTTTCTACACTTTTTTTATTTTCAATTATTTCCTTTTGAGTTCATTATGGTATTTTTAGTGGTTTTTCTTGAGTTTAGGTTTAGTTTAATTTTCTTTGTACGTTTTCTTATTTGTATCTGTGCATTAATCTATTGCCCCCTTTTATTTACTCAGTTTCTCATTTTTTCCTTCGTAGATTAATGTAACTCTATCCTCATTTCTTTTTTCTCCACTGTTTTTCTTTCATGCTGAAAGTTTGTGTGTCGTTTTAGAGTGTTTTCATCGATGTCAAGACCTTGCTATCATACATGACTGCCTCTACTTTAATCTCCCCTAG
>JBBPBX010002623.1:2835-15876 GCA_038048925.1 Garcialebias charrua
ATATATATATATATGAAGTAGTGTACTGTGTATTGTATTAGAGTTAGAAAAATTAGAAAGAGTTATTAATTTTGTTCTGTTACTTGTAGATAATTATTGTTTGAACTAATTGTTTGAAGAAAAAAAGGGGCAGATATAATAAGATTTTTTCTTCTTTCTGCTACCTTTCATTTTTATATTTTGTATGTTATCGTTTATGGGATTGTTTTGTATTGTATTTTTAAATGAATCAATTTTATGAATAAAAATAAAATAAAAATAGTTTATTTATAGGTCTTCTTCTTTCGGCTTTTCCCTCTTCAGGGGTCGCCAGAGCAAGTCATCCTCCTCCACCTCACTCGGTCCTCTGAATCCTCTGTCCTCACTCCAACTACCTCCATGTCTTCTCTAACTGCATCCCACTCCAACTACCTTCATGTCCTCTCTAACTGCATCCATATATCTCCTCTTTGTCTTTTTCCTGGCAGCTGCATTTCTAACATCCTTCTACCAATATACCCACTGTCCCTCCTCTGGACATGTCCAAACCATCTCAGTCTGGCCTCCCTAACTTTATCTCCCAGTTGTTCAACATGTGCTGTACCTCTGATGATCTCATTCCTGATCTTATCCATCCTTGTCACTCCTAAGGAGAACCTCAGCATCTTCATTTCTGCCACTTCCAGTTCTTTCTCCTGTCTTTTTGTCCATGTCTCTGTCTCCAGACCATACAACATAGCTGGTCTCACCACTGTCTTGTAAACTTTTCCTTTGACCTTTGCTGACACCTTTTTGTCACAAATCACTCCTGAAACTTTTCTCCATCCACTCCATCCTGCCTGGACTCTCTTTTTCACCTCTTTACCACATTTCCCATTTTCCTGGACAGTGGACCCCAAGTACTTGAAGTCCTGCACCTTTGTGACCTCTGCTCCTTGTAGCCTCACTGTTCCACTGGCCTCCCTCTCATTCACACACATGTACTCTGTCTTACTACGGCTGACTTTCATTCCTCTTCTTTCAAGTGCATACCTCCACCTCTCCAAGTTCTCTTCCACCTGTTCCCTGTTCTCACCACAGATCACAATGTCATCTGCAAACATCATAGTCCATGGGGATTCCTGCCTGACCTCATCTGTTAGTCGGTCCATCACCAGAGCAAACAAGAAGGGGCTCAGAGCCGATCCTTGATGCAATCCCACCTCCACCTTGAAGCTATCTGTCACTCCTACAGCACATCTCACCACTGTCCTGCTGTCCTCATACATGTTGTTCTATGATATTTCAGATCAACCCAAATGGTTAATGTTTTATCATCTTTTTAGATTTGTGAAAGGTAGGCACACTCACTTGTTTGGAAGAAAACAAACGCATAGACTTAATTAAAAATAATGAATATTTATTAAAGAAGTCTTGTGACAGAAAAAGGAAAAAGTAAAAACATACAAGTAAAACATACAAAGTTTTCATGCTAAGATCAAAGTGTCGGTTTTAATCTCGCCACAGTACTAACAGCACACACAAACTTAGGCATTGATATAAAATCATTATCCCTCACCTTTTGACACAACTGGGAGAGCCTCACAGTTTGGCGAGGAATATACATCATGCACAGCTGGACGTCTGATCAGGACTCGCAGCAGACTCTCAAATTGTTCATCCGAGCGCCTCTCAATTTATACCTTGAAATGTGTTTGTGCATGTTTTGGGTGTATGTGTGTTTATGCACACACTATGACTTCACCTCATCTTGTTTTTCAGAGTAAAGTGGTGCTAGGCATCATTAAAAGAAAACATGTCTTATCTGAAGGGTTTGTTAGATCTGTTACCAAGGAGGCTACGAGGTCATGTGAACAAAACGAGCTTAGTTTTTTCACACAACTCTTGCGCCGGATCAAACCTAATTACAAATAGTTTCTTGACACTAAACTAAAATGTTTTCTTTTAGTTTTTTCACATAACTCTTGCACCGGATCAAACCTAATTGCAAATAGTTTCTTGACACTAAACTAAAATGTTTTCTTTCACAAGTGTTACATTAAGCATTAACTCTTAACATAAAAATTGATAAACATTTAGTCAGAAAAACATTAATAAACTCTTAATTCATTCCACCCTATGATTTTCTGACTAATTTTGAAAAATTTTCCCGTCACCTCATGGGACATTCACCAGTCACACTATAAGTTCAATCATCATAACAATGTTACAAACTAATCTAATTATATGATCCTTCCTACAAACAAAGTACCAAAAAAAAGTAAAGGCAGGATAGTGCATATTCTTACTTTATTAGTTTTAACCGCTGTAAAACTTTCCCCTTAACACTTTCAAATGGAGAGTCAGACATAGAAACTTAATCACAAGTTTCTGCACCATGGATCGGATCCGTTCATTGCGTATCAGAAGGGACCCAAATCAATGGAGACTACCAGGAAAAGGCAGAAATTGCCAATTAGTCAATCAATCTCAACTCCCACGAGTGTACAACACATTCATCCTTTAAAAAGGCACCTAGTTATGTTTTAAGGACGATTTTCCTGCCCAGATAAAACTTATTCCTGTTTGTAGCACATATCTGTACATGTGCATGTCATCTCAAATTAATCATCATTTAGTCTTAAAAACAAATCACATTTCATCATTTCAGATTTCATCACTTCAGGTAAAATAAAATAAAAATAAAAAAACTCAATGAATAATAAAGAATGTTCCCAAACTAGTCACTTCACGATGGATCTTCGTGGCTCCACCCTCTGGAACAGCTTGCACCAAAAACACCTACAATTTTTACATGCAATCTCATTCGAAGCACGTGAAAGATTGGTAAGCACTTTTTCTGGCCATCCTTTTTTTTCACATCTTCTAGGCCAGTGGTTCCCAAAGTGGGGTACTCGTACCCCTGGGGGTACGCAGGAGGAACTTAGGGGGTACACGAGAAAATTTGAAAAAATAAAGTGAAAAAAGACTGAAGTGCCTTCAAATAATACACATGTATATGCTGCCATCTAGTGTTCAGCAAAATCATTGCACTGGCAAAGTAGAAGGGTGTGAAAATAGGCGTGACTCGCTGATGGGACACCTCTCGATCAAAGCAGCCTTCACTCAACTTCTTGTCGGAGCTGAGAAAAAATGGATGGTTAAAAAAGAAAATATGCGAATCCAGAAAGACACCGACAGCTATCACCAGCCAGCGTACTGCAGGAGGTGAACCTGCCAGCGACAACGCTCCAAACAATTCTTCAAATAGAAGAGATACATCAAACCAAGATGTTAGCGGTGCATCTGCAACCTGCTAGCTGCATGGCCATGGACAGTGACGAGTGTTCGGATGTGGAGCGGGCTGGGCGGGATATGGATCCTTGTGGTGTGGGGAAGCCCGTCACCTCGGACAGAGAAACAAAAAGGCGCAAATATGATGAAAGCTACATTGCTTTGGGATTCACATCTACTAATACAGGTAGATTTACTCAGCCACAATGTGTTGTTTGTGCAAAAGTGTTATCTCATAACTCAATGAAGCCTTCACTGTTGCGAAGACATCTAGAAACAAAACATGCCCATTTGAAAAACAAGCCGCGGGAATATTTTGAGCGCCAATTGAGATCACTTTCTACCAGTAAGAGCTGCTTAAGAGAGAACAATATTGATTCCAAGAACGGACTAAGAGCATCTTTTATGGTGAGTTACAGAGTGGCTAAAACCAGCAAACCACACACTATTGTGGAGGACTTGATATTACCTGCCGCCTCAGATATGGTTGTGGGACAATGCTGGGAGAAAAGGCTAAAAAAACGATACAAACAATACCTTCATCAAATAACACAGTCTCTCGGCGCATTTCTGAAATGGCAGAGAATGTCTTAAAACTGTTATTACAGCGCATATGAGCAAGCGAATTTTATGCACTACAGTACAGCTGGATGAGTCAACTGATGTGGCTGGACTGGCACATCTCCTTGTGTACGTGCGATACATTCATGAAGGGACAATTAACGAGGACATGCTCTTCTGTAAACCTCTTGAAACAAGGACAACAGCAGAGGAAATTTTCAAAATGCTGGACAACTTTGTAAATGCACATGGGCTAATGTGGACAAAATGTGTTGGCATCTGTACTGATGGTGCAAAGGCCATGACAGGGAGGCACAGTGGTGTAGTAACACGGGTGCAAGCAGCTGCTCCTGATGCGACTTGGGTCCATTGTAGCATCCACAGAGAAGCTCTTGCTGCCAAGGGAATGCCTGTTGGCCTGAAAAATGTTTTGGACACAATAGTGAAAATGGTGAACTTTGTGAAAGCCAGGCCCCTGAACTCTCGCATATTTACTGCATTATGCAGTGAAATGGGCAGTGAGCATGAGACATAACGAACTAAATCTAGGCTTACAAGGAGTTTCAGCAACTGTATTTAATGTCCAAGATAAAGTTGAAGCCATGATAAAGAAGTTAAACCTCTGGATAAACTGCATGGACAACAACAAAACAGAAGTTTTTCCATTGCTACATGACTTTGTGTGTGGAAATGAACTTCCATTGAGTACGAGTGTGAAACGTGACATTACTGCACATCTTGGTGAGCTGGCTTCCCAGTTACGCCGGTACTTCCCTGAATCTGATGGATCAGATAGTTGGATACGACACCCGTTCAGCTCTATGCCCGAAGCTTTACCAACAGCAGAACAGGAGAGTCTCATTGAAATAGCAACAGATGGATCCCTAAAAGTTGAATTCAACCAGAAGCCACTGCCTGATTTCTGGATCGGACTGGCCACAGAACAGCCTGAGTTAGCCAAACGTGCTGTAAAGACTTTGATGCCCTTTGCTACAACATACTTGTGTGAAAGTGGATTCTCAGCTCTGACAAATATGAAAACAAAATACAGAGCAAGACTTTGTGTTGAAAACGATTTAAGACTCAGACTGTCTCAAATTAAACCAAACATTGCAGAGTTGTGCGCATCTTTCCAAGCACATCCTTCTCATTAAAGCTGTGGTGAGTTTAACTAAATACACTGTTGAATAACTTCGTTATCCCACCATAAAAATATTTAGTTATCCCACCATAAAAATATTTAGCAAATTATTCATTCTACACAGGCTAAATTTTTGGATAATTCATAGACTATAAAATAAATGTGTTGCTTAGTAATACTAACATTTACTAATAAACATCATTTGGTGGTAAATAACAGTTGCATATTATTTTTATTTGATGGGTGCAGTGTTTACAAACACATTTTAAAGGCCGTGTAATTAGGGGGTACTTGGCTTGAGGTCAGATGTCTGAAGGGGTACAGAACTGAAAAAAGTTTGGGAACCACTGTTCTAGGCGGACCTTAAAGTTGCAATAAGGTCGACACACTGGAATGTTACACCTGCTCGACACCTCTGCTTACACTTGTCACCAGCAGGACCGACCCACAGGACACTTGAAGCCGTCCTGTCTTCTCAACAAGGTTCATCTCGTGGCAAAGACCCCAACTGTCCTCTTTTCAGGACACGTCTTTGTGTCAAAGAAGCGTGGAGTCACCAGCAGATCTGTAGCACAAACGCAGCAGCACCACAACAGCGATGAAGCGACGACCCAGCAGACACCATGTCACAGGCGCCCCAGCCACTCCTGTCGTCCTCCGTGCGTTGTCCCACCAGACAGACGACAAGAACCACATATCAGCTGTAACACAAAACATGCTATTGATAGAATGACAAGGATTAGTGATCTCTTAAACAAAAGGTTCATTCTTTAAACTTGCAAAAAAAAATAAAACCCCTCTTCTTTTTTTAAAATCAAAAATAAGCATGAAAACCAACACTTTTTGTACATTTTTCCCCTTCAATCAACATCTAATATCACCTGTCGACCAATTCGTCACAATCTCCGGGGCTCGACCCGTTCAACCCATCAAAACCCTGCAAACTGCAAGCTCAAACAACCTGCCTCTTCCTCTTCCTTTCTCTGCTTCATTGTTCTGACCCTAATGACCTCATTCTCTTCAGAGGCGTCTCGGTCTGACACAACCTGAGTAGCTCCGCTCCTCTCCCCCACTGCACAGCAGTGTGTGGGTCTGAAGGAAGCCGGAGGAGCAGAGGTTGCGCTGAAGACGTTTCTCAGGGCCTGTGGAAGTCCATCAGATCTTGCAGATCTAGATATAACTGTGTCCTCTGCTTGCCTTTCCTGTTTTTGTAAACAACCTCACTTCACTCAGTTCTTTCCTCCTCTGCTGCTGTCTTCAGTCAGAGGCATACACACACACAAATGCGTCGCTGCACCTTTAACCTCTTTATCTGCTCTCACACACATTACTCATGACAGATGAGGCACACTCTTCCTCAGTCTCTCAACCACTTTCTCTTTTTTTTCACTCTGTTAATTTTTGCTCATGCGCCTCTGATCTTAAACAATAACTCCTTTTTCTTTCCTCGTAATTCTTCCTCCAACAAATCACTCTTGCTAACTTTTGGACAACTTCCAACTTTCTGGTCTGCAGAAATTCCTTAACAAGCTGTGTATTCAACAATCCTCTTCTACGCGGCTGCACAGACACACACAAGCGTCTTTTCTTTTCTCTTTAACTTAATCGTCTCAAAGCTGGACGCTCTCAAAAATCACAGCTACTTCTATTTTCTTTTCTTTTTTTGTCAAGCTGCTTTTTAACTCTAATTGAGCTACAACAAGGATATTTTCCTACCCTGTCACAGCAGCATCCATAAACAATTCATTTGGGCTTTCCTGATTCTCGTCGTACAACCTCCCACACATGGTGCACACACAGAAAAGCGCTTGCTCTTTTTTTTACTTCAACTGAGCTGTCAAAAAATAAATCACCAGTCTTTTTAACTTCAACTGATAAACCTGTCGAAGAAATCACCTGGCTTAATGAATTGTTTCAAAACTCCCTCAGACAAAACTCACAAGGGTTTACACCCTGGCAAAAATACTTAGGTTACTTTTCAGATAGACAACAAGGGTTATATTTCTGTCTTTTAACCTTGGTTAAATACTTATGTTCCAGATCGACAAAACTTTAACAAGGGGGGTTTTTTTTCTTCCTTTTTTCACCCTGGCAAAAATACTTCTGTTACCATTCTAGCTGCGTGCATGGCAAGCTATACATAAACAATTCTTGTTTATCTTCTGATTCTCCTCAGCACTCAAAGAATCGATCAGCAGCTTTTAAGGCGTCCCCCAAAACCGCTTGTAAGACACGACAGGACATAAATTGCTGACAGGGAATCACACCTCCATCAGCTCTCAACAGCGGGAATCTCTCATCCGCTTCCAAAACAACAAGGGAATCACACCCGCTTCCAAAACAACGGGACTCTCACCCGCTTACAAGAACACAGCTTCACACTTTTCCTCTTTTTTTTCCAAACAGCACGGTGTGCATTCCTCTCAATCCTGTTGTAGTAATATAGGACGGGGTCAGTTTACTGACTTACCTATATTTTAGATGTATAAATTGGCAGGGTTTAGACTGACACAAAAATACATCATTAATTAAACGAGTTCTCTCTTTTTCAGCTTAATATCAATAATTCTATACCTTGACCAGATGTAATTCACAGGAAACGTTAAACTTATGTTGGAACAGCAGGACTGGTCCATTTATTTAACATAATCAATAAATTACATCACACATTATGTACATGATTGGTTGATCATTTTTCCTATAATTAACTTCAGCATAGATGAAACACGCGTCCGCAATTTCATAGGAACAACAGAACAAGTTATGGGTGTTAATAACTTATATCTCTGCTGGCACAATAAACTTAAAGTTTAGTTACTTAAAGTAAGAAAGTTTCAGTGAAGAGAAAATGGAGGAGGAAGAAAATGAAGGAAAAGAAGTTAAGAGTCAGGGAGTTATCTTGATGTGTTTTAACCAGAAGCATGGCAGCTCTCCGGCCGAACTCGACTACACGTTGGTACACTTGGCAAGCATTTGACGACTTTGTTACCTCGTGAAGATGTCAGTCCCCAGTTGGTCCCACTGGCCAGTTTGTTTACCGTTTTCAGCATCTCCAGACGTGCGCCTTGACTCGAACCGAAAGTAACGGCAGCTCCTGGTGTTGTTTTCAAGATAAGACGTTCCTTAAAAGAATGTCAATAAAGTGAAGCTTTTCACGGCTTGAAATAGATTTATAACAGGCATGTTATAAATCTTTTAACTGAATGACGTGTCCTTAGCGTGTGACTAGACGATCATCAGTTCTTTGGAGAAGACCATAGTTTGAGGCTTACTCCAGCAGACTTCAAGGAAAACAGGAAGTCAGAGCTCTTTTAAGGCTAACTTGACCTAGAAAGACGTAGCTCTTTCTGATTCGGTCTGTTAGGCCAGGAGCCACTGAGAGGAGGCATAAGTTAGATTAAAAATGTCAGAAAGGATAAGAAAGTTAGTTTAAGACGCCAGTCTCATGATACAGCAGATTTAGAACTTTCTTAACTCATTACCAACACTGTTGTATGAATAAACAAACGTCATCAGAGCATAACATATGGGACCTATTAATGATAATAGCTTGATTATTAAATAGGACAAAAACAAAAGTCTCTGGGTGTCTAGATTGTCCTGAGCTCAAGCTAAAATGAATGAGATAAAGTGTTCCTTTTATCTTCACATGCAAGTTCGAGAGGAGAGGAGAAATCCTCCATGTACAACATTTTGAATTAAGCAGAGTATTTGATTTATCTGACATTAAAATGTACTGATGCTCTTACAAATAAAATTATTCATTTGATGACATTTGAATTAACAAAATTAAAAGAAGTCTCTGGATGACTTAATTTATGATGTTTGATTCAAATTAAAAGTAATAAAAGTATTATTGTCCCTTCAGGAATAACTCCCAAAAAGTTCATTACTGAGAACGATCAGAGAAGTGTTTCAAAGGTCAAGGTTGTATCACTACACTGTTAAGCACCTTGGTCAATGCAAGGCATTGTAGGAAGGTGGTTTACAAATAAAGATATCCCATCCTCGTCGCCAAAATGTTCTATGATATTTCAGATCAACCCAAATGGTTAATGTTTTATCAACTTTTTAGATTCGTGAAAGGTAGGCACACTCACTTGTTTGGAAGAAAACAAACACATAGACTTAAAGAGCAACTCCACACCCTGTGGATCGGTACCTCCTCCTTCCAAAATCTCCCTGAAAATGGGCGTGTCGAGAGACGAGGAGGGGTGGAGGTAGAGTTGTGCTTTTGTTCACGCCTCCACCTGCAACAACCTAAAACAAATTAAACCTCTAGCCAACAACATACACCAAGCAACAACAAAGAATAAACATGTAGATGTATTTATCTATTCCACCCATTCCATCCAAAACCAAAGGCCTAAAAAAATGAAAATAAAAATAAAACCGCTTGTCAGGAGTGAAATGCAGCACTTCCATATAAGGTATGCACTTCTCATCTCTGCAGGGGATTGGCTCTGCTTGAACCACCTTTGTGACATCAGAGTGTACAAGACACATCAGAGTGAACAGTCCTGACCAATATGAAAATTAAGGTGCAATAACCTCTGTTCAACCCAAAGGACTACCGTAAACACAGTTTTAGACCAAATATTGCCAAATATTGCCAATTTACACAGATATGCACAATTATGTGAAAATAAACACAGCCATAGTGCTAGATAATATTTTAAACACATTCTAGGGAGTTTATCAGCTAAAAAAAGTTAATTTTGGGTTTAGTCGCACTTTAATTAAAAATAATGAATATTTATTAAAGAAGTCTTGCGACAGAAAAAGGAAAAAGTAAAAACATACAAGTAAAACATACAAACAGTTTTCCTGCTAAGATCAAAGTGTCGGTTTTAATCTCGCCACAGTACTAACAGCACACACAAACTTAGGCATTGATGTAAAATCATTATCCCTCACCATTTTACACAACTGGGAGAGCCATCACAGTTTTGGCGAGAATATACATCAACGTAGCCGAGCATCTTGATCAGAATCACGGCAGACTCTCAAATTGTTCATCTGAGCACCTCTTT
Organism: Garcialebias charrua; assembly: GCA_038048925.1. Lineage (NCBI taxonomy): Eukaryota > Metazoa > Chordata > Actinopteri > Cyprinodontiformes > Rivulidae > Garcialebias > Garcialebias charrua. The sequence continues at coordinate 12,823 of JBBPBX010002623.1, forward strand.
ATACCTCGAAATGTGTTTGTGCATGTTTTGGGTGTATGTGTGTTTGTGCACACACTATGACTTCAAATCATCTTGTTTTTCAGAGTAAAGTGTTGCTAGGTATCATTAAAAGAAAACATGTCTTATCTGAAGGGTTTGTTAGATCTGTTACCAAGGAGGCTACGAGGTCATGTTCATTCATTCATTCATTCAACCTTTATTTAGTCAGGTAAATCTTTTGAACCTCATGGGCTCATTTACGAAAGCGACCTGCTAAAACTAAAGAACAATGAACAGCAATGGTAGAATTTCCTTAAACAATAAACAAACAAACAATAAACAATAGAAAACAAAAGAGAGAGAAAAAATATATATATATATATATATATATATATATATATATATATATATATATATATATATATACACATACATATATACATATATACATACATATATATATATATATATATATATATATATACATACATATATACATATATATATATATATATATATATATATATACACATACATATACATACATACATACATTCCTCCTTAACAAAGTATCAAAAAACTAGCAAAACATTATAAGGTATATGTATAAAATCAAAGACAGGAACAAATCTGCATTGGTTTTTGCCAGGATTCCAACAGATTCTGAAAACCATTTAGAGAAGTCAAGGTCGAGAGCTTCAGATCTTTTTGTAAGATATTCCATGAAGCAGGAGCGGAGTAGGAGAAGGCCCTTTTTCCAAGTTCAGTCCTCACTGACGGAACACTGCAGGTAATCATGTCCTGAGAGCGCACGCTGTAGCTGCACTCACGCAAAGACATGTAGGAGGAGATGTATGAGGGCAGCAGACCAAGAAGTGATTTGAAGATGAAAATGTACCAGTGGAAGAGTCTGCGTGAGGTTAATGATGTCCAGTTAACCAGTGAATACAGGGTGCAGTGGTGGGTACGATAATCACAACCAGTTATGAATCTAATCTAATGTGAACAAAACGAGCTTAGTTTTTTCACACAACTCTTGCGCCAGATCAAACCTAATTACAAATAGTTTCTTGACACTAAACTAAAATGTTTTCTCTTAGTTTTTTCACATAACTCTTGCACCGGATCAAACCTAATTGCAAATAGTTTCTTGACACTAAACTAAAATGTTTTCTCTCACAAGTGTTGCATTAAGCATTAACTCTTAACATAAAAATTGATAAACATTTAGTCAGAAAAACATTAATAAACTCTTAATTCACATGTCCTGTACCTTTCTAACATACTTTTCTGCCATTCCAGATTTCCTCATGCAATACCACATCTCCTCTCTTGGCACCCTGTCATATGCTTTTTCTAAATCCACAAAGACACAATGGAGTTATTTCTGTCCCTCTCTGTACTTCTCTATCAACATCCTCAAAGCAAAGATGGCATCTGTGGTGCTCTTTCTTGGCATGAAACCATACTGTTGCTCACAGATATTCACCTCTTTTCTAAGTCTTGCTTCCACAACTCTCTCCCAGATCATCATTGTGTGGCTCATCAACTTAATTCCTCTGTAATTGCTACAACTCTGTACATCACCCTTGTTCTTAAAAATGGGAACCAGCATACTCCTTCTCTTTTCCTCAGGCATTTTCTCACCCTCAAATATGCCATTGAATATTTGAGTCAAAAAACTCATTGCCATCGCTCCAAGACATTTCCAAACCTCCCCTGATATGTCATCAGGTCTTACTGCCTTCCCCTTCTTCATTCTTTTCAGAGCTTTCCAAACTTCACCCTCACTAGTCTTTCCCACTTCCTGGTCCACAGTTTCTATGACCTCTCTTCTTTCTCTTTCATTCTCTTCATTCATTAGCTCCTCAAAGTAATCCTTCCATCTTCCTGTCACACTCTCCTCACTTGTTAGAACATGACTATTCCCATATTTAATAAGCCTAACCTGTTGCACATCCTTTCCAACCTGATCCCTCTGTCTTGCCAATCGGTACAAGTCCTTCTCACCCTCTTTATTGTCCAGTCTCCCATACAACTCATAGTACACCCTCTGCTTTGCCTTAGCTACTTCCCTCTTTGCTCTACGTCCCATCTCCTTATATTCCTGTCTCCTCTCTTCAGTCCTCTCACTGTCATATTTCTTCTTGGCTAATCTCTTTCTTTGAATGGCGTCCTGCACTTCACTATTCCACCACCAGGTTTCCTTATCTTCCATTCTCTGTCCAGATGACACACCAAGTACCTTCCTACCTGTCTCTCTAATTGCTGTTGCTGTAGTAGCCCAGTCACTTGGAAGCTCTTTCTTACCACCCAGAGCCTTTAACATCTCGTCTCTGAATTTCTCACAACATCCTTCCTTCTTTAGCTTCCACCATTTGGTCTTCTTCTCTGATTTTACTATTTTTCTCTTCTTCACAACAACAGTCACTCTACACACAACCATCCAATGCTGTCTGGCCACGCTCTCTCCTGCCACAACCTTAGTCTCCAATCTCCCTCAGGTTTCCTCTTCTACACAGAATGTAGTCGACCTGCGTACTCCTTCCTCCACTCTTATAGGTCACTCTATGTTCCTCCCTCTTTTGGAAATAGGTATTGACTATAGCCATTTCCATTCTCTTGGCAAAATCCACCACCATCTGTCCTTCCTGGTTTCTTTCCTTGACACCAAACCTACCCATCACTTCCTCATCCCCTCTGTTTCCTTCACCAACATGTCCATTCAGGTCTGCTCCAATCACCACTCTTTCCTCCCTGGGAATACTCTCTATCACTTCATCCAAATCTTTCCAAAATTTATCTTTCTCCTCCCCATCACATCCAACCTGTGGAGCATAACCACTGACTATGTTTAGCATCAGACCTTCTACTTCTACCTTCAGACACATCACCCTATCTGACACTCTCTTCACCTCTACTACATTCTTTGCCAACTCCTCCTTCAGGACCACCCCTACTCCATTTCTCTTTCTATCCACACCATGGTAAAACAGTTTGAACCCTGCTCCAATGCTGCGAGCCTTGCTGCCCTTCCACTTGGTCTCTTGGACACATAAAACATCTACCTTTCTT
>JBBPBX010002623.1:16228-56920 GCA_038048925.1 Garcialebias charrua
AGGTGTAGGTGCAGGTGTACATGAAAGACAAAAACACACCAAGGGTAGAAAAAATAATTACAAATACAAAACAGGGTGAGCAGAGTAAGTAAAGACAGTAGCAGAGTGAAAGATGTGGTCAGTTTGTTCTACAGTAGTCTAACCCTATAGCGGCATAACTAAGGGAGAGCTTAGGAAACCCAACCCTAACTATAGGAGTTATCAAAAAAGAAAGTCTTAAGCCTAGTATTGAGTCCTATACTGATACCAGCATTGGTATCGGGACAATACTAAAAGTAATAATTATTCAAACACAATTCCGTTTTTTCAAATGTGATTCAGTTTTTTCAAATGTAATTCTGTTCTATTTCATGTAAGCTATGCCCTTTAAAAGCTGTCACTATTGGGTTTACCTGTGCGCAACGCACCAAACACTGAAAACTTCTAATCCACGCCCACCTGCTGTGTGGGCCCCACCCAGTCCGCTATAAATTGCATCTGGACCGGAACTTGACTCCCGTTTGTCTTCAGCCAACGCGAAGAACACTACTTCTACAACAACAGAAAAGAATAATAATAAGAAAGATGACTTCAACTAAGAAGACCATCCATGCCCGGCATGCCAGACGGGCTACATTTTATTGACGGACCTGCCTGTTGTGTGTGAAAGCTACCTATGAGTGACCATGCTTGGCAAGCTCTGGATCTGCTCTTCTCCTGTCCAACCTGCAAACTTTTTTTGGCTGAGGAGAAGCAGCTCTTTTCCTCTAAGGAGGACGAGTTTCAACCGAGGGGGGACTGTTCGCTCAACTATTTTTTTGGACTCCCTGGACACGGAGTTCACAAACAAGTCCGCCTCTGAAGCTGAAACAGCTAGCAGCCGCGCTCCATCCTGCCTTACAGGAGGTTTGGAGCTGGTGCTACCTTCAAAGTTTGCCCACCAAGCCTCCAGGGGTCATCCACCATTCTGCTCCATGAACTCTCTGAGATAATCGGGAGGTCGGTGAGAGCTTGCGACCTGGAAGTGCTCGAACAGGCGACCCAGACTACGTCAACCCTTTTGGCAGGAAGGTTTGCCACACAGCACAACGGACACTGGGACCCCATTTGGCCCTGTTTCCCAGCTGTGTCTGCCCTCCTCCTGGGTTCATCCAACAATCCCTTCAAGCTGAGGACTCCGATCGCTTCCTACGTGGCCATCACCAAAATTGAAGGGCTCACGGACCAGGGTTTTCCAAAAGTCCCTCTCTTAAAACCCAGCTTGTAGGCTATCTTCAGGGTAAGAGCAGCAAAATACGTCAGCCGACGTATCACTCCGCCATCCTCTGGTGATCAGCTCACTGGAGGTTCACGATAAATTGGGAGAAGAGCTCTATAATTCCGTCTTAGCTAATTACATTCTTGGGAATGAATCTAAACTCAGTGAACATGACAGCTGCCCTGTCAGAACAGAGGAGAAAATCCCTGATGTCATTGCTTCAGCTGGTCCAGTCTCTCAGAACAGTAACAGCACTGACAATCATGAGATTACTGGGAATGATGTCAGCGGCCCACATTGTGGAGCCACTGGGGTTATTGTTTATGCGCTGCCTGCAAAGATGGTTCAATAGACTGAAAATCAATCCTGTTCATCACAAACGGCGTCTGATCACATCCCCCATCTGTAGGAATGTACCTGAATCACTGGGGGAATTCCCTGAACTTGTCAGAGGAAGTTCCCCTGGGCAAAGTGACGTCATTCACGTCGGTGTTCACAGACACGTCCCTCTCTGGCTGGGGAGGGACCTGACTGTCACAAATGATAGGAGGTGTGTGGCTGGCCGGCACTTCTTCTCACACAAATGTATTGGAACTTCTCACAGTACAGAAATTCCTCAGACATTTTGCCCCACTGGTTCAGGATCATTACGTGATGATCCACACAGACAACAGAACTGCAGTGGTGTACATAAATCGCCATGGGAGTGTGTGTTCATCTCAGCTGCTGAATGAGGCCAGGAAACTGCTCTGCTAGGCACGCGCACATTTACGTTCGATCAGAGCAGTTTACATCCCAGGCGTTTTAAACGGGAGTAGATATTATGTCAAGAGGAGGCCCTCTGGACAAAGATTGGTCTCTTCATCCAGATCTAATCTCACAAATCTGGAGCAGATTCGGGAGAGCGGAGGTGGACCTGATGGCTACTCGGAAGAACTTTCAGTGCACCCTATTCTTCTCTCTAAACCCACGAGATGCTCCGCCACGGGAGGGGAACACGTTTGCATACAAACCGTGGCCAAAGACTCTCATTTATGTCTTCCCCATTTCTTTACTATCAACTGTGCTCGAGAGGGTGAGGGAGGAGAATTGGAAAATTATTCTGATCGCCCCAGGACGCACGAACGCCCCATGGTTCCCGGTTCTGCAACAGCTGACAGGTCATCCATAGAAGCTGCCTTGGAGAGATGATGCAATCCTGCAGGTGGGAACGCCCCATGGTTCCCGGTTCTGCAACAGCTGACAGGTCATCCATAGAAGCTGCCTTGGAGAGATGATGCAATCCTGCAGGTGGGAGGAGCCTTCCTATAATAGGTCAGCCCCTTTGGGTCTAGCCGCTGAACGAGAACGCTTAGAAATTTTTGGTTTTTCCAAAGACATAATATGTACCATCCAGGGAGCGCACATAAAATCCACTACGGCTGTTAACGCTTCTAAATGGGTTGCTTTTCAGTGACGGTGCCTAGAAAAAGAAGTGGATCGACTTCATGTCCCCTGGGTTGCATTTTATTCTATCGGCAGCTGTTGCTGGACTGAAATTTAGCTTTCAGAACAATTAAAACTTATGCTGCAGCAATCTCTTCCTGCCATGAAGGTTTCAACGATAGAACAGTTTTCAATCACCCTTTAACAAAACAGTTTCTGAAAGGTGCGCACCAGCTCAGGCCAGTGACGTGTGCCCTGGCACCACAGTGGGATTTAGTATTCGTCCCCAGTTGTACTAACTAAAGATCCGTTCAAGCCCTTGGACCAGATATCTTTGAAGTATTTGTCATTTAAAACAGCCTTGTTATTAGCTCTGACATCAGCTAAAAGAGTGGGCCTCTTGTCAGGTCTGTCTGTTACTCTTTCTTGTCTCAGAATTCAAGGAGATAGAATTTCAGAATAACTCTGACCAAATTCTGCTTTTATACCCAAAACCATAATAATAATAATGAATTCAATTTATAACGCACTTTTCATTAATGAAAATCTCAAAGTGCTACAAGGAGCAACAGAATTAAATGTCAATAAAACAAATAATAAAACAATTAAAATCAATAACAGTATCAGCTAAGATCAAAAGTAGAATCATGAGGAGGTAGAGTATGCTCGGTTGAAAAGAAAGGTCTTCAAGCCGCTCTTAAAGTCAACCACAGACTGTGGGGCTCTTAGACAGTCAGGAAGAGAGTTCCACAGGCGGGGGGCAGCCACACTGAAAGCCCGGTCTCCCATGGTCCTTAATTTGGTTCTCGGAATGTGAAGGAGATTACTGTTCTGTGACCGCAGCGAACGGGTGGATGAGTATGGAATAAGAATATCCTTCAGATAATCTGGTGAAGTTCCGTGTAAGCATTGATGTGTAATGAGAGCAGTTTTGTACTGAATTCTGTAGGTGACAGGAAGCCAATGAAGGTTATGGAGAATGGGCGTAATATGTTCAAATTTACGAACTCTCAACAAGATCCTTGCTGCACTGTTTTGAATATATTGAAGTTTCTGAAGGTTTTTGCCAGGGATTCCAATAAACAGGGAGTTGCAGTAGTCGAGCCTGGAGGAGACAAAAGCATGGACGAGCTTCTCAGCATCGGAAAAAGTTAGGGATGGGCGAAGTCTGGAGATGTTTCGAAGATGGAAGAAGCAAGTTTTAAACAGATGCTTAATGTGATTTTCAAATGTAAGATTGGAGTCCATTTTTATTCCAAGATTAGTAACAGAGGTGGAGAGGGGGATGTCTTGTCCAGAAAAGGAAAGTGTTGTTATAGGAGATGTTTGTACCTGGTGAGGGGTGCCAATCAGTATGGCCTCAGTCTTGGAGCAGTTTAATTGAAGAAAGTTCTGATTCATCCATGCCCTAATTGCCTCCAGGCAGGCAGAGAGGGCAGTGAGTGAAGATGGAGATGACAAGGTGGAAGATGAGGATGCTCCAGTCCTGATGTAAAGCTGTGTATCGTCGGCATAACAGTGAAAAGAAATGTTGAACTGATTAATAATTTGACCTAAAGGCAGCATGTAAAGGGAAAACAGCAGGGGCCCCAGAACCGACCCCTGAGGGACACCACAGGAGACACAGACTGTCTGGGACGTGGCGTTGCCAAGACTAACACATTCCAGCCTATTGGAGAGGAAAGATTTGAACCAGTCCAGGACGGTGTCGCAGAGACCGACCTCCACATGAAGACGGTGGAGGAGGATACTATGGTCCACAGTGTCGAAGGCTGCAGTGAGGTCAAGGAGGACAAGGATGGAGGGAGAGCCAGTGTCAGCAGCCAAGAGGACATCATTGGTAACTCTCAGCAATGCAGTCTCTGTACTGTGAGCTGCCCTGAATCCAGACTGGAACTTCTCATACAGGGAGTGTTGTTGTAGGTGATCCTGCAGCTGAGCAGCAACAGCTTTTTCCAGCACTTTAGACAGAAAAGGGAGGTGTGAAATTGGGCGGTAATTAGAAAAAATGTCGGGATCCAAATTAGATTTTTTCAGAAGAGGCCTAATGATGGCGGTTTTTAGAGGCAGTGGAACATGACCAGATTGTAGAGACTGATTTATTATTTGAGTGATAAGTGGGCCTATTGCAGAATGATTGGTTTTTATGAGAGACGAGGGGAAAGGATCCAGGGCACAGGATGAAGGCTTCATTTTCTTGATGATGGCCTCCACCTCACTCTGAACAACTTCGTCAAAGCTGTTTAGGGTCCCAGAATGCAGACGGGTGGGTGGCACACTGAGAACGGGGAGGTTGTGGAGCTGAGATCTGATAGTGTCAACTTTGGTTTTAAAAGATGAAAGAAACAGGTCACATTTTTGAGCAGAGTCCTCAAGAGTTTGCTTAATGGGATTAAGCAGACGAGTGATTGTGGAGAAGAGCTGTTTAGAGTTTCCAGGGCAGGTGTTGATGATGTTAGAATAATATTTGGAGCGTGCTTCTTTAAGAGAATAGGCGTACGCTTTCTGATGTTCTTTATATGCCTGCTTATGCACAGAGAGACCAGATGATTTTACACGTCTCTCAATAGCACGGCCAGTTGCCTTCATCTTGCGCAGCTCATCAGTGTACCAAGGGGCTGAACGCGAGAAAGACACCAGTCTTGTCTTCAAGGGGGCGTGTAGGTCCAGGAGCTCCCGAAGAGATTGGTTGTAGTAATCCACAGAGTCATCTGCAGAAGGATGATTGACAGCGGTCAGGGTGTGAAGATCAGCAGACAGAACATCAAGGGAAATGTTTTTAAGGTCACGGAACTGGATGGGTCGTTTTGGGTTTGAAGCAGGCGAAGATGAAGGCACTTCCAGGGAGATGACCCTGTGATCTGAGACACCCAGGTCATATACAGATAAGTTATTGATGAGTACAGTGTCTGTAATCACCAAATCCAGAGTATGCCCCCTGCTGTGCGTAGGGGCGTCAACATGTTGAGTGAGATTAAGAGAGTCCAGAAGAGACTTAAAATCTGTTGCCAGAGGTGAAGAAGAATTGTCCACGTGGATATTTAAGTCGCCAAGAAAAATAGTCTTCACAGGGGAGGTGCAGAAAAAAGTGAGGAGGTCATGCATCTCTGAGTTAAATGAAACATGCGGTTTGGGAGGTCTATAAATTAATATAACATTCATCAGGAGTGGGGCTTTGAAGCTGAAAGCCAGACATTCAAAAGAGGAAAAGTCCTGAGAAGACAGATTTTAAATTACTGCGATAAATTACCGCCAGATCACCACCGCGGCCAGTGCTGCGGGCTCTCTGCAGATAGCTGTATCCAGAAGGACAAGCTTCGTTCAGAGAACTGAACACATCCGGTTGGTGCCACGTCTCTGTAAGACACATGAGGTCCAAGTTCTTCTCCAGAATGTGATCATGAATTAAACTTGACTTGTTGGAAAGTGACTGCACATTGAAAAGTTCTAATTTAATACCAGTTGGAATAGGAGCTTTTTGAACCGGTTTAAGCAGACTAAAGTCCACTCCACGTTTTCCTCGCCACTTCGTGCGCAATGGACTACAAAGGCCTACAGACGCAGCGTTCTGATGACGCAATCGAGGTTCGACACGTCTTTCAGCCCAGGTAGCACTAATCGAATCCGAGTTCGCTTGAGAATAAACGGTTTTCCTTCGAGAGCTTCTATGGATGTAACGAGGTCTACGCAGAAGTCCCAGTTGTTTGATGGTGGAAACAGAAGGAGGAATGGAGCAGTTGTTAAGTTCAAACAACTGCGAAGCGGAATACGTCAACATCCACGAGCCGGTGGGGGCTAGCACAGAGCTAGCCGCTAGCAGCAGGCCCACGGCTCCGAAAAAGATATACAAGAAGCAGAGAGATGAAACTCGAACGAGCATTACCTTAAAGGAGTACAGGAGAGAGTCCAGAACAGTCCAAAGGACACAGGAAGTTGAGAGAGGCAGCAGGTAAGCGAACAATAAGTGCAGCTACGTGGTTCTCGAAGCTAAATTCGTGTTGAAGCTAGCGGGAGCTAGCAGCTCCTACTATTAAAATTCCGGTTTGACTAGTAAAGTTTGCTATCTAATGAATCCAGCAAACAAGTCAAATCTTGGCTTCGCCATGGTCTCCCATCCTGAGCAAGCACAATGGCATCAGTGGAAAGGAAAAACTCCCTTTTAGAAGGAAGAAACCTCTAGCAGACCCAGGCTCAGGACAAGCGGTCATCTGCTTTGACCGGCAACTTATAATGTTTGCAGATCCACAACGCAGTCAGAAAAGACAGTTGCTCTAAAACTAACTAACTAAAACACAAAACTTAATCACAGAAAGGTAGAAAGGTAGAAATGTCCGCGTCCGTTCACACAGGAGCTGTACAAAGGCTTAACGCCTGCCGCACTCTGCGTTCAAGAAAGGTAGAAAGGTTCAAAGAAAGGTATAAATGTCCGCGTTCGCTTGTACATGTGCTGTACACAAGCTTTACGCCTGTCGCACTATGCGTTCAAGAAAGGTAGAAATGTTCAAAGAAAGGTAGAAATGTCCGCGTCCGCTTGTACAGGTGCTGTACACAGGCTTTACGCCTGTCACACTCTGCGTTCAAGAAAGGTAGAAAGGTGCCAAGAAAGGTAGAAATGTCTGTGTCCGCTCGTACAGGTGCTGTACACAGGCTTTATGCCTGTCGCACTCTGCAATCGAGAAAGGTAGAAATGTCCAACAAGGCTCGGTGAAAAAAACAGCAGAAAGTAATAAAAAAGGCTTCAAAAAGCAAAAAGTACGAGGAGCAGCGGCAGCCAAGGTGTGCCCGCGTCCACTTCCGTCACAGGTGCTCAGTCACAGGTCACATAACAAGTCACATAACAAGTTCATCCAGGTCCAGAGTCATTATGCTGGATGGGTTCTGTCCCCCTTCCCATAAAACTATGGAGGAGGAACAATTTCACCTGCTTTGCCCAGGTGTGACATGCACAGCCGCGGTGCGTAAATCCGATCAGTTGTTTGTACATTTCAGGGAACAATCACAGGGTCAGCCTTTATCTTCCCAGCATCTGTCACATTGGTTATGTGAAACTATTTCACATGCCTATAGTTCTTCTGGTCTTCAACCATCTGAAGGACTTAGGGCTCACTCCACCAGTAGGATTTCAACATCCACAGCTCTGCACAGAGGGGTGTCTGTGCAGGACATCTGCTCTGCTGCCTCATGGTCCTCACCAACCCCCTTCATCTGTTTTTATTTACGTGATGTCTCCAGCTCTTCACTGACACATTCAGTTCTCAGAGTTGTCAGAGTGATTTTTCACAGTCACACATCTATAAAAAAAATAAAAAATGGAAAACAACAATAAAAACAACAAACCATAAAACAACACAGCTTTGCTCTGTCATTATTTGGTGGGTGTTGTTTTTTTATAATTTTTCCTTCAAACAGGAAAATTCCTTCTTCCTCATCTTAAATGCTTCCCTTCTTATTCCTCTATTGTCTGATATGAATAAACATTCCTTCAGCTAAGATCAGGCACAGAGGCTGCACGCCTATAATCTTGTATGCACCAGATACATGGATCAATGATACGTGATGACGCTTGATTAAGAAATGAGGTTTAGGCGGATATCAGGGTGTTTTTATATGGTTCTCGGACAGACCCAGTGAGGCATGGGCCATATCCTGCTCTGCTCTTTAAACACAATAGCGACAGCTTTTAAAGAGCGTAGCTTACACGAAATAGAATGTTGGTTACGTATTTTAACCCCATATTCTGAGTGTAAGCATAGCCCTTTAAAACATGGGCCTCACTGGCTCTCAAATGGCTGAAGAAAAGAATATGCCTTTGGGAGTTGAGCTCCGGTCCAGATGCAATTTATAGCGGACCCACACAGCAGGTGGGTGTGGACTAGAAGTTTTCAGTGTTCGACGTGCTACATGCGGGTAAACCCAATAGCCACAGCTTTTAAAGGGTGTAGCTTACACAAAATAGAATATGGGGTTACAATACGTAACCAAAGTTTTTTCAAATGCAATGCCATTTTAAAAAATATGATTCCGTTTTTTCAAATGTGATTCCATTATTTCAAATGTGATTTAATTTTTTCAAATGAAATTCAGTTTTTCAAATGCAATTCCGTTTTTTCAAATGTAATTCTGTTTTTTCAAATGTCATTCCGTTTTTTCAAATGTGATTTTGACCACCTCTACTTTGACCACTTCCACTTTGGCTTAAAGTAATTCTATTTTTTTTTTTTTTTTTCAATTGTAGGTCTATTTTTTTCAAATGTGATTCGGTCTTTTCTATGTGATTCCATTTTTTCAAATGTAATTTTGTTTTTTCAAATGTAATTCTGTTTTTTCAAATGTAATTCTGTTTTTTCAAATGTCATTCCGTTTTTTTCATATATGATTCTGGCCGCTTCCACTTTGGCCACTTCCGCTTTGGCTTAATATAATTCCGTTTTTTCAAATGTTGTTCATGTACACCTTAGGGCCACCGTAGTTCTTAGATGATTTGGTTTAAAAAAAAACACAGCTTAACAGTTATGATAATAATCAACCCCGAGTTTATCCTGTAGGGATGGAGAGTTGAGGACTTTCTGATGTGATTGTTGAGGAACATTCTCATCTAGTCTCCGTCCATCTCTCACACCCCGCTCCACAGCCATCCTGTTGCACAGTCTTGTGACTTCCCGTATCGATTACTTCAACTCCCTTCTCTATGGCCTCCCCAACAAATCTCTCCACAAGCTACAGATGGTCCAGAACTCAACTGCCCGTGTCATCACTCAAACCTCCTCCTATAATCCCATCACTCCTGTCCTGCAGCAGCTCCACTGGCTCCTGGTTAAATCATGCATCATCTTTAAAATTCTACTTCTCACGTTCAAAGCTATCCACAACCTTGCCCCTCCTTATCTATCTGACCTCCTACAAATCTCCATCCCATCACGCTCTCTCAGATCCTCCTCTTCGCTACATCTCCATGTACCCTCTGCCCGCCTCTCCACCATGGGGAGCAGGGCCTTCACCTGCTCTGCCCCTCACCTCTGGAACGCTCTACCGCCAGACCTTTGAAACACCACCTCCCTTTCTCTGTTCAAGACTGCCCTGAAAACACATCTCTTTAGACTAGCTTATCATTAACTTTACTAAATGTATTTTTATTATTTTGTATTTTATAATCTTTATGTATTTTATATTTCAATTTGTTACTGCTAATGTTTGAACTGTGTTTGTTTGTTAAGTGTCCTTGGGTGTCTTGAAAGGCGCTTTTAAATAAAATGATGATGATTATTATTATTATTATTATTATAGTCTCCAAAGCATGATGTTCCCCTTAATAAGTTTGAATATTGGCTACTATCCTTTAGCCTAAAGACATAAAACAGAAGAGGAACTGTCTTAAAATTGTCAGAAAAGACAGAGTTTGAAAGAAGCCAGTACAGTAGTTGGTTTGTAGTGTCTGTAACATCTGCCCCCTCTTTAAAAGACACCAGACACACTAGACTTTGTTTAAGACAGATAAAAGTGATGAGACCACCATGGCTGTGACATGTTCTGTGCTCCTATGCTCCATGTGAATCAGTTGGGATCGGTTTCAGCTTGTTGTTAAACGAAACCGTCTTTCTCCGTCGCACTCAGATCGAACAAAGTCTCATGACCTCACATCTAATGAATGTGGGAAGAGAGACCTATTTAAAGAAATCCATTTTTCAAGCACTATAAGCACACTATGTCACAGCAGACAACTAATCATATTTATTCTGACTAGGGCTTTAATTAATCCTGCAGCGTCCAAGTGTGTTTGTACAAGTGACAGAAATATGACCTATTTTCCCCTCCTAGTCCAGCTTCTAACGAAGACATTTGTTAGATAAATAGCTTTTTAAATGAAGCTCCCTTTTTTGTGGTCCACGTAGCAGTTCTTTCCCTCTCTTCTCTCCATGACAACTTTGATGGTCAATTATATTTAATAAATAGTTAGGGCCCAGAATAAATCAATTCAGAATGGACCAATCCTCCTTTTCAAGCAGACTGTAAAGCCACAAGTCCTGAAGGAACGTTTGAGAATGAACTTTAATAGGACTCATATGTCACGCAGCGGTGGTCCTGAGAGCCCCACCACTCACTGACTACTCCTCCAGCAAGCAGCTAACATTGGGGACATACAAAAGAAGCAAAAACATCTCTAGACTTCAGTCATTTGCAGATTTTTTCTAGAGCATTTGCATATGAGCTTTTGAACCATCAGGGCCATTTTAGTTATTCTATCAGTTTAAGGCTTAGCACATAACAGGGCCTGCATTTCAGCAGCAGATGTCCAACATGTGTGGTTTTGGTAGTTTACAAACTCTTGGGCTGGAGGTTTGGTGCTTGCACCAGTTTTGTTAACCCTGGGTACACCAAGAACACAGTTCAAACATTGCTGGAAGAGATGCAACCAGTTCTGAGGACTGTTCTCATAAAGGTTTAGAGAGGGAGTCCTGTCGAATGTGATATTCTGTCATAAATATCAGGAGCCAGATTATCATCAGCAGTGACACAGGTCAGAGAACACAATGTAAAGAAAAAATTATATGTGTTTTTAGTCCTTTGTTTATTGTTAAATTATTAACTTGTAATCACTACAATCCAAGCTTTGTTTAAAAAAAATTGGTAAATTAATTAAAAGCCAGTTTTAAGTAGGTTTCTTGGTTTCCACAAAGTTGCTTCACAGTAATAATATAAAAACAGAAAAGTACTTATTTAAGCTCAAAATTTAGCATGTGCTACTGGTGTAGTTTCCTAGCACCAACCAGTACACTCTCTGCCTTGCCAGTCAAGGTGCGTGAAAATGCTGACGTTGTCTAAGGCCTGCTAGAAGGCTGCCTGTCACCAGCTCAACATCTGATTGGTCAAAGCAGCAATTTCACTGACATTTGTTTAACCTGGGTGCTGCACTGTTCATTCTGAAGGCCTCGAGGCAGATTGCTTTGACCCTAGCAACACATGCTGGTTGAAATATGATTGGATATTATTAACATATATTAACATATGCTACAGGAAGCTGCACAACTAGGAGAAAAAAACTATGAAATGAAAAGAACAGACATTTCAGAATACGGTAATATTAATTGATAGAAAGAAAGAAAAAACTAAAATGTAAGTTTGTGACTCTGGTTGTGTTTAGACCAGCAGCAAAGTCTTTGCTGACATGATGGTCCACACTGCTTTTGACTGACACATTTACTTTTTTATTTTTTACATTTATTTAACCAGGCAAATCCCATTGAGATCACAGATCTCTTTTGCAAGGGAGACCTGAGCCCGAAGGCAACCTAACATGCATGTTTTTGATATGTGGGAGGAAATCGGAGTACCCAAAGAAAACCTGAAAGTTATGCACCATAACTCATGTTCCCTGAAGGAAGGGAACGAGGTGCAACATACTTGCTATGAGAATTGCGCCCCCGCGCGATTACCTGAAGGAATATACTCACGCCTTTACGGCTAGGGCGTCACCGCCGCGCCAGAGGCCCCGCCCTCTGGGTACTTAAGCGGCTGACGCCCATCCATCTTCCTCCAAAATTGCACTTCACCGAGCTTTCAGCATTGAAAGGGCCAGATATGTTGCACCTCGTTCCCTTCCTTCAGGGAACATGAGTTATGGTGCATAACTTTCAGTTCCCTTTCAGTCTGGTCTCTCGGTGCAACATACTTGCTATGGGAACGTAATCCATTCACGCCCTTGAAATGCTCAGTAAAATGCATGCTAGAGTGAACGTCTGCCCTTGACCAGCAGGCATCTCAAGGCTACTTTCTACTGTGTGTTAGAAAGGACAGCCTGAGTGATGTCACACCCAGTAACATCCAAACTGTAATGCTTTGCAAAAGTGTTTAATGAGCTCCAGTTTTCAGCAGCGCAAATGTCTGCAACTGGTACACCCTTGAACAATGACCAGAAAGTGGCCAAGCCCCGAGTGGAGTGAGTGTGCACTCCAGAGGGCAGCTGTTGACCTTTGCTACTGTACGCCCTTTTAATGACCTCAGTCACCCAATGTGAGAGGCGTTGTTTAGATAGGGCCTTCCCGGTAGCAGGTGTTGCAAAGCAGACGAACAGTTGGTTTGTTTTTCTCCATTTGGCTGTTCTCTGCATGTAAGTGCGTAAAGCTCTCACGGGGCAGAGAGCCTTCAACCTTTCCTGTTCCTGAGTGAGGACAGGAGCAGGTGGGAAGGAGGAGAGATCAAAGTCTAGACTCCTGTGGTTCAAAGTCAAGACCTTGGGAGTGTATGCGGGATTAGGCCTTAATGTGACCTTTGACCCGTCAGGGGTGAATCTGGTACACAATGGATGTACAGACAATGCATGGAGGTCACCCACGCGTTTCGTCGAGCAAAGTGCCAGGAGTAGAGCGGTTTTATAAGATAATAAATCTATCTTAACCTCGCTCAGTGGCTCGAATGGGGGGTCACAGAGAGCCCCCAGGACCAGGCCAAGATCCCAACCAGGGGTCAGGATCCTGCTGGGTGGTTTAGTTCGAAGCACACCTTTCATAAATCTTATTATGATTGGATACGCTCCAGGTGTCCTGTGTCCCCAGCCTTCGTGACAGGCTGAAATAGCTGATAGGAAAACTTTAATCGTTGAATAAGAATGACCTTTTCTAGTAAGTCCTGAAGGAAGGTCAGGAGCTGAACCAAGTCGCATGCATAAGAAATAATATTTCTTTCTGAGCACCAAACTTCAAAAATATGCCACTTCTGTGCGTATAGAGTCTGTGTTGACACAGCACGGGCATTTTGTATGGTTTTTACCACCTTTTCCGGCAGGCCTGACACCATCAGCTTGTTCTTTTCTGCCAACAAGCTGAAATTGTTGACAGTTTCTGGCCTAAGCGGCCGGACTGTTCCTTCTGGTGACATAGGGGCTGTGAACCCCTGAGTGTCAACCAGGTTGGGAAGAAGGCCTCCTTGCTGATGTGCCGCCAGGCTGCTATGCTCATGGGTAATTGAGGGCAGATGCAACCTGTCATCCTTATCAGACAGGATTGGAGCAGAAAGTCTATTTTTCCCCTCTAAGTTTGGGGTCATGGGACTGGGAGACTGCGAGTTTTGAAAACAAGCAGATCTCCTGACTCCAATCCGTTTACTGGAGTGGTCCAGTTTACTGGTCCTGGGCTTTAATAGAGCATCGGAACCAGGTAAACCGACCGGGCTCTGTGTTTCACCCGTTGGAAGAATTTAGTTTGAAAGCAGAGCTGGACCAGCACAGAGAGGGAGGTCACATGCTGTCTGATCAATGCTTGGACATTGCATGTCCCTCATTAATAATAAAGGGGTAGCTGTAACGTGAGAACGTGGAGATGCTTCTTTTGGTTTGGCAGACTTTAGATTATTTGGTGATAAAGAGCCCAGTCCTTTTAGAAAAACAGGAAGAGAGATCTGATTCAACTCTGATTTGTTTCCATCCATAGTAGCTTGAACACAATTGCTGTTGTGAAGGTGTGAAATTTATGTCTGCCTGTGGGCATCTGACGTGGTTCCCCCCATCGTTATAGTCTGTTGGCATGCCTCACTGAGGTGCGGACACATCACGTGTTTGCCTGGTTAGTGTATTGGCTGCCCCGTTATTCACAATGGAGCGGGCGCTCGAGCACGTGACTCCCTCACCTGTCTCCGTGAGGGGTGTGGGGGCTGCTTGCAGACGCCTCTGTGTCTGTTTACTGCAGACGAATCAGAGGCACCCTGCTGGGGTTCATTGATTAGGCTAACACCCCGTGGGCCGTGAGGAAGGGGGGTAAAAGGGCCCCCTCCCCTTATGACGGCTGGCAGACCAAAGGGACCTGTTCTGCTGAAGTTATTTTTTTTTTGAGAGTCAATAAAACAGAGAGGAGCTGTTTTATGAGCTTTATTCGTGCTTATGTGCAATGATGTACATGATTTTATGTCACTCACAGCAGGGAAAGCATGATTTGTGCATGCGACATATTTACCAGCTTTTTGTATCGTGTTACAAATAAAGTCTGGACTTGAAGGGATCATTCCCAGTACTACGTGGGCGGGTGATCGTGTAATGTGGGAACGTGAACCTGGTTCATCAGGCACGTCTCTGTTTGGTGTCCCGGTTCGCCGAGGAGGCCCTGTGTCTGACCGCCTAGTGGAGAACAAACCTGTTTTTGCTCCATGCGTGCTCGGTGCGAGGTTGGCCTGGTGGGGGTCTCTGCCGAGGCTCCTCCTCGTATGATGGCCGCTTCTGCAGTGGGGCACTCATTGCCAAGCGGTGTTGAGGCTGCGCAGGTCTGCCTCCAGCAGACTTCCTTGGCGAGGTGAAGCTTCTCCAGGGAATGCCCACCCGGAGAGCTTCAGCCTGTCTGCGCCTTTGGTCCAGCTTGGTCTGAATTCGCTCCAAAGCTTTCCCAAATAATTCTGTCGGCTCTATCAAATGGTGGAGAAAAGGCACCTTTTGTCCCTCAGGGAGATCCGTTAAAGTCATCCACAGGTGGCGAATCGCGATGACCACTTCTGCCATGCCTCTGCCTTGAGCAACAGCGGTTGTCCCCATCATGCAGAGTACAAAGTCTGTTGCCCTGCTGGCTTCATCCAGCAAGTCTGCGGCAGCCTGCTTGTCCGTTGTTACCTGCAGCTGTTGCAGCTTTTCCGCTAGGTAAGCCTGCATCAACGCGGACTCGTTCATGGCGCGCGCCACGAGTCCCTGAGCTCTGTAGCACTTCTCGAGTGGAGACGCTGAAGCTCGACGAGCCTTGCTGGGGAGAGTTGATTTTGTCCCGGATGACTTAGGAGCCAGGTGAGACGCTAGTGTGTCCTCAATCTGAGGCACGTTAGCTATTCCCACCTCGTCCATCCCGTCGATGTTGAGGAACTGTGAAAAAGGAAGGAGCATGGGGGCTCTTGGCTGAGTCCAGGTGCGCGTTAATTCTGTGAGGAAGTCCGGGAACACGGGCATCCTTTGCCTCGTTGTGGCCTGCTGCTTCGAGTAAAAATAGTTTTCTACCAGCCTCGTGACCTGTTGGCGAGGCGGAGGCTCGGGCCATGGGATAGGCAGCGCGTCCGTTGCTCTGTGGCACAGGTCGAACAGAGCAGGGATGAAGTCGGTTTCTGGGAGCACAGGTACCGGGGTCTGGGAGAGATCTTCTCCCTGATCCTCCAGTTCCACGTCTGCGTCCTCCGCTGAAAATTTGCCCGAGGCTGAAATCGAGATCTCGTCCTCGTTCATCATGCCTCTGGTGTTGAACTCGACTGTTAAGTCCACCATAGGAGCCAGCACGTCGGGGCTGTCACACCATTCGACTCGTGTGCTGTCATGTAGAGCCATGTTCTTGAGCTCTGGTGTGGGAGTGAGAGGCTCCGTTGTGTCTGCATCCGTTGGTACTGCTGAAGTGCCCATGGCTTTGGTGACGAGGTCGACCGGGTGCCGCAACACCGCATCCAGCATCAGGCTGCAATGTGGGCAAACGTCGGGCGCATCCAGCGCTGTTTTTGCGTGAAGCATTCCCAGGTAGACTGGACAGGCCTCATGGGTGTCTGTCGCCGTGAGTGAGAACCCGCATCCGCTGGGACAGGCGCGCGAAGTTGGGCTCGCCGTCCCGTTGGTTTTCCTTGGAAGTGTCGCCTTTCACTTTCCTTTTTCCAGAGGCATGTCCGAGATAAGGCGAGCGAGACCTTCTAGAATCCTTTTTCTTTTTCCTTGAAATGTCTCCTCTGTCGCATCGCTTTCGCTGGCTAGCTCGCTAGGAGTTTGCAAGGTAGCTTTTTCCTTGTGGCGTAGTTAGCGCCGTCGAGCGAAGCAATCTGTAGAGAGAGGAGAAGAAAATACTTCGGGGTTAAGAAAATATGCCGGACTAGCTTTTGCTAGTCCAGCAGTACTCAGGAATAATTCTCTGTGCGCTCCATGCAGGGAGCAAGCTCACCTCAAGTTGAGCGATGAAGCAACAGAGAAGTCCCGCGAAGAGGTAGTTCAGGTTTAGCGAGGTGAAGGGCAAAAAGAGGAAGATGGATGGGCATCAGCCGCTTAAGTACCCAGAAGGCGGGGCCTCTGGCGCGGCGGTGACGCCCTAGCCGTAAAGGCGTGAATATATTCCTTCAGGTAATCATGCCGGGGCGCAATTCCCATAGCAAGTATGTTGCACCAAGAGACCAGACTGAAAGGGAACTCATTTAATGTAGCAGGCCACTGAGCTGCAATTGATAGATGCCTGTTTTTCTTCATCAACACCTGGATCTCCCTGACGCAGACGCACTTGGTTTTGGTTTGCCTGAACCAATTATAAAATATGAGTTCATTTAGAGCATTGACAGCTCATCAGCCGAGCTGCTGGAGTTGTTGTCCTACCATCCGAGATCAGGCTCACAGAGCATGTTTTCTTAAACACTGATTGTTCTGTTGAAAAAAAAAAAGGGGGTTTGCCATGTTTTAAATGGGCCTTGATATTTATTAATGAAATAGATGGACTGACACAAGGTGGGATTTTGTTCCATGTGAGTAAATACACCAGGAGTTTGTACATTTATAAACTGATTAGGCCTACTGTTTATATCCAAATCAAGAAGCACAATCAAGTATTTTAAACGTGATTTTACCAAAGGTTAAGTGTCAAAATGCTGACGTGGAAAGACAAATCTGAAGTTAGAGGAAAAAATGAACAAAACGGGGGAGGGGGTGCATTCTGTATATCCTCCAAAAGCAGTAGCTTACATTGATGTTCTGTGGAAAGGTCATGAACATGTATTATCTTACCTGCAGTAGATAGAAATTTAAAACTACATCAATTTGGAAAAATCCAGTACTTTTCTGACCGGATTAACCTAATCTGATAGGTGCCAACTCTAAAGGGAATTTGTAGCCTTTACATTGTTTTTTATTTGACATTACTCAGTTTTACACATTAAAAGACAAACAGCCCAGGAGCACAAGCCAGTGTATCTCTTATGCCAGACTCAAGCCAGGTAAATGGTGAGGGTTGTGTCAGGAAGGGCATCCGACATAAAACACTTGTGCCAAAACTAACATGCGAGTTCATCAAAGCAACATCATGCTGACTTGGTCAAGGCCCTGGTTAACAACGACCACCACCGATGCTGTTGACAAACAGGGTGCCGGAAGAAATTGTACTACTGTTAGTCGAAGACCACGAGGAGGGAAACGTGTCAGGAGATAGAAGGAGAAGAGGAAAGTGAAGAAAGCATGACCGAGGGTGGCAACGATAAATGTGGGTACAATGACAGGCTATGATAAAGAGCTGGCTGACATGATGCAGAGAAGGAAGGTAGATGTTTTATGTACCTAAGAGACCAAGTGGAAGGTCAGCAAGGCTCGCAGCATTGGAGCAGGGTTCAAACTGTTTTACCATGGTGTGGATAGAAAGATAAATGGAGTAATGGTGGTCTTGAAGGAGGAGTTGGCAAATATTGTAGTAGAGGTGAAAAGAGTGTCAGATAGGGAGATGTGTCTGAAGATAGAAGTAGAAGGTCTGATGATAAATGTTGTCGGATGTGACAGGTCAGATGTGATGTGGAGGAGAAAGATACATTTTGAAAGGTTCTAGATGAAGTGATAGAGAGTATTCACAGGGAGGAGAGAGTGGTGATTGGAGCAGACCTAAATGGACTTGTTGGTGAATGAAACAGAGGGGATGAGGATGTGATGGGTAGGTTTGGTGTCAAGGAAAGAAACCAGGAAGGACAGATGATGGTGGACTTTGCCAAGAAAATTGACATTTCTGTAGTCAACTCTTATTTCCAAAATAGGGAGGGACATAGAGTGACCTATAAAATAGCTTCAATGTGGAGGTGGGAGTGCATCAAGGATCAGCTCTGAGCCCCTTCTTGTTTGCTCCGGTGATGGACAGACTTATGCCTCTTTTCCACCGCTCGGCTCGGCTCGGGTTGGATCGGCTCAGGTCGGCTCAGTTCGGGTCGGGTCACATCTATGTTCTGTTTCCACAGCTTTTTTGTACCCCTTCTGTGGGCGGGGTCCAGAATCCTACTCGTCTTACCACATGGTGGCAGTAGTGTTCCTCAAGCTATTTACTACAGTACTAGCCACCACTAGAAGAAGAACACAATAAAGACTTTGTATCACATATTATCAATTCTATCAAAAACCACATAGCTGATATTTTTCAAAAAAATCTAGTGTGATCACAACATGTTCATATACGAAATGTATCCTGTTGGAGTTATTTGAAATAAAATTCAATGTTTTATAGACATAAATGTGTCAACCTACGTCCATTATTTTCTACTTTGTATCACATATTATCAATTCTATCAAAAACCACAAAGCTGATATTTTTCAAAAAAATCTAGTGTGATCACAACATGTTCATATACGAAATGTATCCTGTTGGAGTTATTTGAAATAAAATTCAATGTTTTATAGACATAAATGTGTCAACCTACGTCCATTATTTTCTACTTTGTATCACATATTATCAATTCTATCAAAAACCACAAAGCTGATATTTTTCAAAAAAATCTAGTGTGATCACAACATGTTCATATACGAAATGTATCCTGTTGGAGTTATTTGAAATAAAATTCAATGTTTTATAGACATAAATGTGTCAACCTACGTCCATTATTTTCTACTTTGTATCACATATTATCAATTCTATCAAAAACCACAAAGCTGATATTTTTCAAAAAAATCTAGTGTGATCACAACATGTTCATATACGAAATGTATCCTGTTGGAGTTATTTGAAATAAAATTCAATGTTTTATAGACATAAATGTGTCAACCTACGTCCATTATTTTCTACTTTGTATCACATATTATCAATTCTATCAAAAACCACAAAGCTGATATTTTTCAAAAAAATCTAGTGTGATCACAACATGTTCATATACGAAATGTATCCTGTTGGAGTTATTTGAAATAAAATTCGAATTTTTATAATTTATTTTCGTTGTGCAAACACAGGTTTTGGAAAAAGTCAAAGCGAAACTACTTTAAATGCAGCACATTTGACCATACGTGACAATATTAAAGCGTGGTTAAGCTCAGGAGCCCTCGTACTATTAAAGTCAGCTATGAAATATATTTTATATCTGTTCATTGAGCTACATTTAAAGACATAAAGCCGCCCGCGCGCCGCGTGTTGCTCGTGGCGAACCTATTTTTTTAAAATCCTGCAGTTTTGAGCAGTACGTGATTTTATTAAGGACACGTTCAGCTGAAGACCCATCTTTGCTATAAATTTAAAAAATAATAATTGTTTTTACCGTGTTTATCATGTAAAAGTCCTGCAGTGATCGCGTCCCTCGCTTCCGTAAAAACAGCTCTCGTCTCCTCCTTCCCACTTCCGGTGCGGGTGAGCTCGCCTCAGTACCCCTCTGAAACCAGCCCGAAAATCTCAGGAAATCTCGCGCGGCTCCGCTCGAAATATCCGGTGGAAAAGGATGAAAGGGGGTCTCTGCGACGCACATATGACGTAACATCCGACCCGAGCCGACCGGTGGAAAAGGGGCATTAACAGATGAGGTCAGGCAGGAATCCCCGTGTACATGCTGAGGTTCTCCTTAGGAGTGACAAGGATGGATAAGATTAGGAATGAGATCATCAGAGGTACAGCACAGGTTGAACAACAGGGAGATAAAGTTAGGGAGGCCAGACTGAGATGGTTTGGACATGTCCAGAGGAGGGTCAGTGGGTTTATTGGTAGAAGGATGTTAGAATTGCAGCTGCCTGGAAGACCAAAGAGAAGATACAGCATATGGAGGCAGTTAGAGAGGACGTGGAGGTAGCTGGAGTGAGGACAGAGGATGAAGAGGACAGAGTGAGATGGAGGAGGATGACTCGCTATAGTGACCCCTGAAAAGGGAAAAGCCAAAAGAAGAAGAAGTTATATGCAGCAGATTTTGTAGTTATTTGTAAGTCCAAATGACTGCATTAGCAACTGGTGCAGCCTGACCTGAAACACTTCTAGAGGTAAAATTCTGATTTATTTTAAATGATCATATAAAATAGTGTTTGCATGGACTGCTATGATATTTTTGAGATTGGATTTGTTTTAAGGCTGCAGTAATCTATTTTGGTTTTGCACAGATTAGCTTTTAGCTCGTCATCACCCATATCTAAATTAAACACAGTTTCTCCACACTAAAGTTGGGCAAAGAGTTATTCACACAAGTAAGATATTATTTGTTCATGAACTTTTTACAGAATTCCCATTAGAACAATCTGAACTACTGCTTTATGAAATAATTTTTTTTAATCAACGAACAACTTAATCTATTCAGTTTTTGTCTTTGTTTTCTCACTGTTTTGATGACAAGCCACAGCATCAGTATGTTGATTAAGAAGAAACTAAGAAATTAAGAGAAACGCAATTTCAATCCTGTGTATGTGCTGTACCTATTGCAGTTCTGACAATAAAGTTGACTTTGACTTTGACTTTGACTTGATTAGGAAAGTTGAAACTAAAAAACAGAAAATATAATTTACAAAATTTACTCAGATGGTGATGCTGCCTGCTTACCACAGAATTTGTGAGCTCTTCTGATGGTCACATGAATGGTTAAGGTTATGCACTGGCTCATGAGATTGGTTCATTCACGGTCTGCGTCACACAAAAATCCTGACCACTACGGTTTTCTCCCCCACCCTCATGTTCCTCCAGCTTTCCCAGTGAGCTGTTAGAATAAAAGTTGTGCTCTGACCTCACAGCTCCAGCTGTCTGATGTGTTTTGCTTCAGGTTCAGAGGACTCAGGTGCATCCGTCTGAATCATTGTGTCAGGGATACCGTCCTTTAAATCCCCTCAAACAATCAGCGGTGTATTACATGATCACATGCGACTTTAAATTTCCAGTTTTGCCTTAAAATTGTATCATGTATTTGTTTCTTTTTCTCAATGATTTCACAAACCAATTTGTCTTGTTCTCAGGATGAAGTCAATCAGATCATGGAGACCAATCTGTGGCTGAGACATGTAAGTGTGCGGTCCACAACGGTGACATTGAGTGTTGAGAAAAGAGCGTGAAGGACAAATCCAGCCTGCTGTCATACATGATTCTCCCTTCTAGACTGACGTGATATATTATTCATAGGCGGAAGCTTTTTAAACACACTGATTCATGTCACGAGGGTTAAGGAGAAAAACCTAATTTAGATTTAACATTCAATTTGATGTTTGTGCTTTTTACGTTTGTGCGTCAAACTACACATGAACATTGTAAACTTGAGGTAACTGTTGTGTTTAGTAATCACCTAAAACAAGGCTAGTAGTGCACAGGTTCAAACATTTTGTGCTTTTCGTCTCACATTCGGCCTCTGCTTCCATGAAGCACAGAGCAATGAAGCACTCCTGCTCTGAAGCTGGTTCCTTTAAAGGTCTCAGCTGTAATGGCTGTTTGGTGTTAAGAGAATACGAACTATTTCTTTCTTTAATATAATCGACTTGTTTTTAGAGTGTTCTTTGGGGATGCACATATTTGACCAGTAAAGAATGTTTCATCTGCTGGCCATCCCGATTTTACAATATGCTCAACTTATTTATAATTTTGTAATTAAATCATCTACTTTTACCACTTCAGGTCAGCTATTACTGCTGCAGCTTTATGAGTCTCATGGGGAGCATTAGTTAACTGAAGGAGAGGGTCATACATAATGGGAGAAAGGTTCATAAAACACACTGTAAACATAAACATAAACACACACACACACACACATACAGTCTAAGGTACCACAACAGACTACGGTGTCTTTTATTTACTTTAATCAGAGACATTTCGCAAGAGAATGCTTTCTAAATCATTTAGAAAAACATAACGAGGAAACGTTGTAGCATTAAAACATTTCTGAAACAAATTTGTTTAATTTAGACAAATAGTTTAGTTGTTTCTTTGTTTTTTGGGGGTGAGTTATGTGGAGCTGTGATCAGCAATCAGTATCTTACCTGCAGTAGAGCATCAGTTTGGAAGAAGTTCTCTCAAAGAAAATAAGATAACAGTCAGAGCAGGGCCAGGCTTTAGTTGTTTTAATTCAACTCCATTTTCAAAGATTTCATAGCAGTTCATGCAAATACTGTTTTATATATCTTTACATCATCATCACCTTTACATTAGATCAGGGGTCTGCAACCTTTACGATCAAAAGAGTCATTTTACGTCTTCATTCACTAAATTAAAAGTGATCAGAGCCACAACAGCCTGCTGTGATTATCAACTGGTGGCTCGTGGGCTAGAGTTGCATTTGGGCCCAAAAAGAGCCCCATCCCGCAGTCATAATTTCTGTAACCCATTCTTCTGAACTACTGAGACACTCGGACAGCTCTGACACACGTGTCTGCTTTGGGATCTCACCTGTTTAGGTCATCGGCTGTGCGCGTCCATTGAGTGCAGCGGCTGAATGAACGTCCATTTGAGTGATGGATCGCTGCCTGGCAGTACAGTCCCATCTGAAACTTAACCGAACTTTTTACCTCTTTCAAGGCCAGTCAGCCTTGAAACAAACTAGTCTTTTTTTTGTCTTTTGTATAACAACAAATACAATTTAGTTTTATGTTAGTTTTGGTCAAAGCTTGAAAGAGCCGCTGCAGAGGAACCAAAGAGCTGCATGTGGCTCCAGAGCCGTAGGTTGCAGACCCCTGCTAGATGAATAGATATAATGTATATTGGAAAGAATCAACTGTGATAAAAAAAACAAAAAACTTTTTTCAGCAAAAAAAAAAAGTTTTATTTTTTATTTCTTAACATGGTACTGTTAGTTTCTACTTTAGCATGATTCTGTCTGGTACTTGAACTTATCCAACATTTTAAAATGAAATATTCTGATTACGGATACTGAAATACTTTTTTCCCAGATCTGGAATGACTACAAACTCAAATGGAACCCCAAAGACTTTGGAGGTGTTGAGTTTATTCGAGTACCATCCAGCAGAATATGGAAGCCAGACATTGTTCTGTACAACAAGTGAGTGGAACAACAAAAGAATGATATCCTTTCACTTTAAACTTGCACTGCTGTTTCACTCAAACTTAACACCATTGTTTGTTGTGTTTTACAGTGCAGTTGGAGATTTCCAAGTTGATGACAAAACCAAAGCTCTCCTCCGTTACAACGGGGACGTTACTTGGATCCCCCCTGCCATATTTAAAAGCTCCTGCAAGATAGATGTCACATACTTCCCCTTTGACTACCAAAACTGCACGATGAAGTTTGGCTCCTGGACCTACGACAAGGCCAAGATTGACCTGGTGCTGATTGGATCAACTATCAATCTAAAGGACTTCTGGGAGACCGGCGAGTGGATAATCATTGATGCGCCCGGCTACAAACATGACATTAAATACAACTGCTGCGAGGAAATCTACACAGATATCACATACTCCTTGTACATTCGCCGCCTGCCTCTTTTCTACACCGTCAACATGATCATCCCTTGCCTCCTGATCTCCTTCCTCACGGTGCTCGTCTTCTACCTGCCGTCTGACTGTGGAGAGAAAGTCACACTGTGCATCTCCGTCCTGTTGTCTTTAACTGTCTTCCTCCTCGTCATAACAGAGACCATCCCCTCCACCTCTTTAGTCATACCCTTGATTGGCGAGTACCTCCTCTTCACTATGATTTTTGTCACCCTCTCTATTGTCATCACTGTTTTTGTATTGAATGTCCACTACCGCACACCAAAGACACACACCATGCCCTGCTGGGTGCGACGTGTGTTCCTGGGTCTGCTGCCTCGGGTGATGTTCATGACCAGGCCTGAGCGGGACCCGGAGAAGGTGACCGTCACCGGCAGTGTTCAGGCGATGCATTCGAGAACCTGTGCTGTTCATTCTTCAAGTACGCTGCAAAAGCAACACAAGCCTCACGCTCTGGCCTCCAGCGTGGTGTCGAGCCTCGCAAACCGGCAACGGCTCTTGAACAACACCGAGCTCACCAATCTCAACAACCTGAGTGGCGACTCCGCCAAATGTGCCAGCTCTGGTTTCTTGTGCTGTGAAGGGCGCTGCAACTGCTGCTGGCAAAAGAGATCAGGCAAACTGCCCTCAGACGCTGGAGGAGGGAGTGGTGGACTGGGCAGCCTGGGGGCCCTGACGGGAGGTGGTACGGCCGGGGTCGGAATGGAGAGTCAGTGCTCCAGCTCGGAGTCTCTGGATGGAGGAATCATGTTACACTTGCCGCTGTCGCCTGAGATCCGGGAGGCCATCGAGAATGTTAAATACATAGCAGAGAACATGAGACTGCAGAATGAGGCACAGGAGGTAAGAGTAAAAATTGTTTTCAATTCAGTTCAATTAATTTCAGTTTATTTATATAGCTCCATCACAACAGAAGTCATCCCAGGACACTGAACAAAAACATTCATATACTGGTATATATAAAGTAAGTTAATAACATTAATTATCTGAGCATCAGACTGGAGGGAGTGGTGGCGCAGGTCGAGAATCCCACGTAAAGATTTAAATAGTATTAAATGAAAACTATTCATTTGTAACAATTCATTTAAAGAAATGAGGCCAATTTGTCCTCATGTCCTCAATGGTCCAGTAGTTTAAGCCTATGGCAGCATAATAAGCTGACCTTAACTATAGGATTCATCAAAAAGGAAAGTCTTAAGCCCAGTCTGAAAACTGGACAATGTGTCAGCCTTACGGACAGAAACTGGAAGTTGGTTTCACAAGAGAGGAGCCTGATAACTGGAAAATCTTCCTCCTGTTTTTGGAAACGTACCGTATTTTCTGGTGTATAGGTCGCACCATCCAATTATCACCAATAGATTGGAAAAAATCCCTAGATAGGTCGCACTGGTGTATAGGTCGCACCTACATTTAGCTCTGCTGCAAATGTCTGCCACAGGAGCGCACAGCAAGGCTTTTAAGAAGATTAACACTTAAAAATAATTATTTGTTTGATAAAAATTGTAGCAAATATATGTCTGAGCTGAACTTTTCCTTAATAAATGAGCATAATTGTGAAATGAGCTGGATTTAAAAATTTGGACCCCCACAACCCAAAAAAGAAGAATGGGTAAAAGATAATGGATGGATGGATGGTTTAGCTAGCAATAATCCTAGTCTGTGCAAAATCTTTGTTTAGCCGAAAGTGATAACAAGCCATATATAGGTCGCACCTGTGTATAGGTCGCAGGCCTTGAAAAAAAACATAAAAAGGTGCGACCTATACACCGGAAAATACGGTAAGCCTTTAGTCTGACAGGGAAGTGCTCTGTTAGGGAAATATGGGACAATAAGATCTGTAATATAAGATGGAGTTAGGTTTTTGAGGGCTTTGTAGGACTTTTTTCCATAGAAACAATATCAGTGTCACTGTAACACTGTAAATGTTTTCATTGTTGCAGGTCCAGGATGACTGGAAGTACGTTGCCATGGTTATCGACCGGATTTTCCTGTGGGTTTTTATCCTCGTCTGCATCCTGGGAACAGCTGGCCTCTTCCTGCAGCCCCTATTACTTGGAGATGATATCTGATTGAATTTTTTAAAACTAAAACTGCAGAATGATCAAATGTGCATAACTGATGCAATGATTCTGGTCATGGCAAGGAGTGAGTTAAAACAGAGAACACAGTCCAGAAAGAAAAAAATTGACCTTGTTTGAGTTGTTTGTGTTTTGGAATTTATTACCTGAAAAATAACTACTAAGGTAAAAGAAAAAAAAGGACAGATAAACTATATTTAAAAAATCACTATTTTGTTTGGAGAGCTTTGACATGCACTCCAGCCTCAGAGAAAATCAAATGAATTTGGGAGTATCCATCACCAGGAAGTGTTCAAACATTAATGTAAATATGAAACTTGTAGCAGCAGTCTGTGCTGTAAGATGAATAAATGAAGGTTTTTCTTGTTTTGTTTCAGCTCTGCTGGTGTCGCAAATATCCTCGCATTGCCAGTCTTTTTAATACAAGATGCTGATTGTTTACATTTGTCACTGTGAGCCGTGAGACTCCAAATTTTATGGACAATAAAATGACATTTCAAAGGACAGTAGTTATATGTACAGTTTTCCTCAATGGTGTAATGCAACATCTGTGTTTTTGTTCAAAAAAACAAGTGCAGGACTTGCTGAATTTAAAGAACATGTTTTACTTCAATTCCAACCAAGTGATGGACATATATATATATTTTTTAAAGCAAACGTAATCAGAAAAGTAAGAACTTAGTTTAGTACAGTATTATGTATCTGAACAATAAAAGAAGTTCACATTCAGACAAATTTATATTTGATTTCTATTTGCTAACTTCACTGTGAGCAGTACTTATCACTTAAAGAAAAAAGTGCACGTTTAATGTATTTGTTTGATCAAAAAAATCCATTCATCTTCTTGAATTGCTTGTTTCAGTTCAGTGTTGCAGGGAGCTGGTGCCGATCTCCAGCTGTCATTGGACCAGTGGCAGGGTCTGTGTCAGAAGGACACATAGTGACAAACATCCCTTCACACAGAAGGATTTAGAGCAGCCAGGTAATTTAGCGTCATGTTTTCAAACTCTTGGAAGAAACCAGAGTGCCTGATGAAAACCCACACATGCAAGGGATAAAACATGCAAAGTGCATGTAGAACCCAGCCGGGAGTTAAAACTGCAACCTTTTTGCTGAGAAGCAACACTGCTAACCAACTGGACCTCCATGCAAACCCATCAGGGAAGGCTGTTTCTAAACACAGTAGAACTGATCATAATCCCTCTGTGCCTGACTTTCTTTGAAGCACCAGACTGACTCCGTGATATCAGATCAGATCAAAGTTGCATACTGAGATACCTCTCACGGTCACTGTCCTAACTGGTTATGCTCAAGTTTAGCTTTAGACAGAAAAACTCACGTGTCAAACAAAAAAATAAAACTTTCTAATGTGAAATCATAGCAATGTTTAATATATTTTATGTATTTTCTAATCAGTGAATTTCAGAATCAGAATAAACTTTATTGTGATTGCAGGTACAGCTAGAACATGTACGTATAGTCGTCCGGAGAATGCGCGGAGTGTACGAAGATGCAGCTACAATAAGCACGGCCTTTCTTATCCTTTTCAGGAGGAGAGACAGTATTAAAAAAAGATCTCTCACACCTTGTCCTAGACAGAGCACGGTTTGAGGCATCAGAAAAACCTATCGCAGCAAAGCAACATAAATAGACGTGATAAATGTACTGTACATATAGCTGGTGAAGACATTGAATTTTAAAGGGAAGTCGTAGCATAGTCCAGAGCCCCCTGCACTCTCAGCTATTGTCTAGAGATAAGAGGTGTTGTTATCCTCAGCTTGGTTGAGGTTTTGTCACATGTCCACGGCCTTGGGGAAGGGAGAGGTGAGGAGACGGACAAAGCAACTTTGTTTCTTCAAAATATACCAGGAGGAGTTGAGATAAGTCCGTTGTCAAGGCTACACTTTAGGTCAGGCAGAACTTGTGAATTGCTGTTTCTGCATTTTAAAGTCTTGCTGGTAAAAGTTCTCCAATGGAAAGCTTCAAACAGCCGAATTGATTCCTTATGCCGGCTACCCACCAAACGTGTTTCGGGCAGCGGAAGCGGCCGGTTTACATTGAAAGTCTATGTTGAGGAGCGTCGAGGAGCGGCGAAGCATGACGCGGCGCGTTTTGAGCAGTTCGAGCAGCGCGGCAGAGCGCAGCAGTTCTTTTCCGCACACGCGACGCGTCCAAAAGCAGCCGCTGCCGGAGTTCAAATATTTGAACTTTGGCTGCTCGCCGCGTCGCAGCAACCAATCGGGAGAGACTCTGCTATGTGATGACGCAACGACGACGGGACTTTTTTTGGACTTTTTAAACTTAGCCCAACGAGCCTCCATGAAGAAACCAGCCTCCGGTAAGAAACTTGGCATTTTTACAGTTGCCGCTGTCCGCTCGAGCGTACGATCACCCCAAACATAAAAAAAAAAACGTTTTAATCTCAACAAAGACTTTCGGAGCTGCAGTTCGGCTCGTAGAAAACCCACTCAAGTAGTAACGAGGCTCACGAACAGCTGATTTTATCTGCCCGGTGTACAAGAAACAAAACAAACCCGACCGGAAAAGAACCAAGACGCTCCTCCCACTGCGCGTCTTCGGTGTGAACAGACATCTGTTGACAAGCAGCCAACACAGCGCGTTGAGAGCGTTTTTGATGCTCAAGACGCGTTCGGTGGGAACCCGGCATTACGCCAAAGCCAAAGTCGAGCTTACAGCTTCTCCAAGATATTCCCACCTTCATGTGTGCTGCTAGAGAGTCCACAGTCCTGATAACAGCTTGCTCCATTCAGCTCTCTGGCGCAGCTCCACATAATTCAGTCTGGGTGCTGCCAAACTTCGACTCATCCACACGTATTTGTAGACAAAATTTGTAGCAAAACAACCAGTTGTCATCATGAATCCAATTGGTTTCCGTCGAGGTATGAAGTCCTTTTAACCATGACTCCTGTCGGGAGAAGTTGATCAATTTTGTTGAGAAACCAGCTTTGAATTAGGAAGGTATGCAGGAAAAAAATTAGAATAAAAAAAACTTGTTAGTTTACAAAAACAAAACGCATACTTTGACCTTCCACTTTAAACACATGTTGTTGCTGTTTTTAAGAGGATCTAAGCAAAGATAGCAACTGTTTTAAGAGAGGGACATCTTGTGCTGATAGTTAGTTATTACATGTGATTTTTAATTTAGATCTTTATAATGGAATGTTACACTCAGTTGTATTGCTTTTACAAAATGTCCTACATATGAAACTGATAAACATACTAAAGTTCTTCAACACACTATGGGAGCTCTTGTTGGTGCTGTGTTAATTTAACTGTAAAAATACATTTCTGATGTTTTAATAGTAAATGGACTGTATTTATATAGAGCCTTTCTATTTTATCAAGATGCTCAAAGTGCTTTACACTACAATCTGTGCCCTCATTTACCCATTCTTACAGCACTCTACTATATCTATACAAAGATTAATCAGGGTTTTATCATTATTATTTTTTATTATTGTTCACATTTATACACCGATGGGACACACATGAGAGGCAATGAGGGGTTGTGTCTTGCCCTGGGACACTTCAGCAGCATGTGACTGCTGTTTGAATTGAACCCCAACTCTTACATTGGAGGACAGCTGCTCTAACCATTCAGCCACAGCTGCTCCAATAGTGAGAGTAGTTAACCTGCATGCTTTCTGTTCTTTAATGCTTCATTTTGGCCAAATATCTCACTGTCAGTACCAGGGGTGTCAAACTCACTCACAAAAGGGGGCCAAAATTAAAACCTTTTTCAAACTAAGGGCCAATTTCAGAAACTACGTTAACTCAAATCAGATACCCAACATCTTTACTTGGTCACAGGTTCCTCAACAAGAGTTTGATTGTCTCATTTGATGTTCTCTGTTGTGCTTTCGACATCATAATCAAAGATTACTGAAAAAATTAAAGAGATATAAGTATTTTACATTTCACATATTATCTTGGGAGCCAGATATCAACGAGGGCCACATTTGGCCCCCAGGCCTTGAGTTTGACACATACAGTATAATATGAAGACAGATGTACTCAGTTATGTAGGAATGTTACATCATACTTTGGATAATGGATAATTTATTGATAACTGAGTTGTAAGTTTATAAAAGAGTTAAAAACCAACAGAAAAAGTTATATATTATTACAGAAACATGCCTGCAGGATGTGATGGTTGTTCTTTTCACGTTACTTTTTTTTTTTGTTGCATAGGTTTACTTTGAAAGAGTGAAAATTTATTTTGTGTACTTCCTGACCATCAGAACAGGTTTTAATATCACTCTGCAAATATCCATGTAGAACTGATCTTTTGTGCAGAAGCTCTCATCTCTGCAGAAGATCTGCCCAGCTCCATCACGTCTTGGTTGTGTTTCTCTGATTAATGTTCTCCTGGTCCGGTCCGTGAGTTTTGGTGGACAGCCTTCTCTTGGCAGGTTTGCTGTGCTTGCATAATCTTTCCATTTTACAATAACTGAGTCAGTGATGTTCAGTGGGTTGGGCAGCAGTAAAGGTGTCTTCAATGCTGAGAAATACAAGCCGTAACTTTTACAGCACACAGTACTACCAGAGAGGTGTCTGACTGGTCCAAAATGTATCCCACAGTGGAACAATGACCCTGAACACACAGCCACTTTTATTAACAGCAGAAGAAGAACAAGAACCTGGAACTTAAGCATTTCTTCTTTATTCTCATGTTGACATAAATGACACATTATATAAATAATGTATGCATAATAGCCTATACTGTATATATTTATAAAATGACATATAGCATTTTATTTTAAACATTTTAAAGTCTACCACAAGACGATGTTAAACCACAAGTGGCATCATTGTATTTATTCTTTCCAATTGGCAACTTTGTTGCTAAAAGGCATTTTTGTTGCCACACTGTGTTTCTCAGTGCTTGGTGTCCAGGATGTCTGAATCAAACTAGATCTGTCTGCATGCGCTCAATAAAAGTCAACAGCAGCAAATACAGATTTCTCAATACGTGTTAAGAGTTGTACAAAGTTTTAAAATAATCTGTGCTCGTTTATATTTGTCCTACTCTGTCTATGTCTCATCCTCATGCAGACAAGCTAAGCACATCTCAGCTATTTTCCAATACTTTTTTTTTTAAAAATCATACAAAATACCATTACAGTTTTAAACCATTCAGTCACTAGCATGCCAAGTAAAGGAATATTTTTCTTGTTTTGTTGATATTTTTTAGGTGTAATTTTTAGGTGTAGCCACACAGAGGCAGTAAATGCTTAAAGTTCAGAGAATTTTCTTTCCCACTTCCTTGGAGCTTTTTATTTTACTTTATTGCTGTAATTATGTGATCAGAGTCATCTGCACATGTAGTGGAATGACAAATCTGTGTGAAGTTCTTTTAATGTCTTTATGAGGGTTCCCACAGCTGTTTCCATGGGTCTTCTCAGAGCCTGTTCAAAAAAGGCAGGGTTTGTCCTCAGGATAAAAAGAGCTGGAAGGAATTTTAAGAAAGTCTTTGAGTAAATTGATGTAATCTTTTTTTTCTGAGAGGATGTTTTCTTTGCACTAAGCTCCAATGATCTAATCTTTTTTAGTTGTACTGAATTTTACACCTCCCGTACAAAGAATTCAAACTCTCCTGAGGAAGTGGGAACTTCAAGTCCTAACAAGACATCATGTGGGATGTTTTCAAGCAGGCTCCAATGTTCTTCTTAATGTTTCCCAGAACCTCTCAGGGCTTTTCAGGCAACTTCTGACACATGTAAAAACAAGTTAATATTAAAATTGTGCTCTAGGTTTAGAGTTACCCAAACTTTAATATGATCAGGGTGTGGACGTTCATCCAAGCAACAAGAATTCGATTTTAAAAAGTGAGCATAATAATTGGTTTTGGAGTTATTTAAATGTTTTTTTCTGATTTTGATGCAACATTATGCAAGAAGTACAGACTGAGGAAAGTTATGCATGTTGTTTCTTCATTCATGTATAAATCTGTTTGACTTGTTGTTTTCTGTAACCATTTCCTAATTTTTATTTTGTTTTGCAGCCGATTGTTACTTCTCGGTTTTCAAAATATAAGCCTCTCGTGCACATTGTGCAATGTTTGACGGAAGCATGTAGTTTATTGACAACACACTGACAACTCAACAGTAGTTAGCATGCATGTTTTGAGTATTCATTTTGTTGCATTTTCTGTCCAAATGCACAATGAAAGCTGCAAGGAATCAGTTTAAAAAGTGGGCTTGAAAAATGTTGTGTGGATCCTCAGTCAGCTAAAGTCTTTCAAATTACAGTAAGATTTCTAGCACTGTATCATCTCACAAACTGGCTGTTAATACCCACTAAAAACATGCTATCTGACTGTTTTTCACATAAACTCATTCTTTCAACCGTCCAAAGCTGGCCTTGAAGAGCATCTAATGTGCTTTTCTTTTAGTCGTTGTTAAATGAACTGATTTGTTTGCAGGATTTTCAGAGAGTACTTCCAAGATTGGTAGGAACAATGATGCTAGCCCATTTGTAAATAACTGGAATGAAAAGTAAAGCAGAACCAAGAACGGACACCAGAAGGAAAGCCCACAAAAACATTCGATCCAGAACCTGGGCAACAAACTTCCAGTCCTGCACCACCTGTAACAGAAACAAATAAACGTCAAACCTTAAAATATCCTCAACAGACAGATAAACGTTTGTTTAGGCCAGATCTAAATAATCTGTGTGATTCTTCAGTTTCCATCAGAGATTTGTGATGTCCATGTTGTTTGCAATATTCTGTTAATGTCAAAATAAATAGTTCCAAATTACCTCTCGGACTTGATTTTCTTTAACCACATGCATGGTTATGTAGCGAATAGACTCCAAAGCTGCTTGGAGGTTGTGCTGGGTGAAGAGGGGTGGTCTGAACTCAGGTCCTGGCTCCTTCATCCATCTTGCTCCTTTGGGTCTTCCTGCTCCGGCCACTCCAGCTGCTGTGTAACGGTCCACATGGCTGCGCATGCACAGCAGTTTAGGTAGCCGATGTAGGAAAATTCTTCTCACCCATGGTGCCATGTTAGTATGTGTAGAAGAAGAGCGGTGGTGGATATTGATGGCGAAAACAGTGATGACAATGGAGAGCGTGACAAATATCATGGTAAAAACCAAGTACTCCCCGATGAGAGGGATTGCCTTCGATGAGGACGGGATGATCTCTTCAATGACCAAAAGGAAGACGGTAAGTGACACCAGCACTGAGGTGCAGAGAGAGATTTTCTCACCACCGTTTGAGGGTAGATAGAAGACAAGAATGGTGAGGAAGGACAAGCCGATGCAAGGGATGATGAGGAAGAGGGTGTAGAAAAGTGGCAGCCTGCGAATAATAAAGAAGTAGGTGATGGTGGGATAGAAAGTGGTGCCATCAGTTCTCAGACTACGGCTGCCTGTGGCCTTCACTATCTCCCATTCACCGTTGTCAAAATAGTCCTGCTTGTCCACGTGGAAGTCCTCCAGAATGATGTCCACCTGTTAAAACACAGCAGGGAATCTCATGGCAGAAAGTGGTCATAATAGTACACTATGGACCCTTTGGATGTAGATACCCACCTGAGAGCCATCGTAGGTCCAGGATCCGAACTTCATCGAACAGTTCTGGAGGTCAAAGGGGAAGTAGGTGACATCAATGGTGCAGGCTGACTTGTAGTTGGCTGGTGGAGTCCATGTTATGGTGCCATCATACTTAACAACAGCCTTGGTGACGGTCCCTTCAAAACGTCCATCTGAACTGGTGACAGAAAATTTCCCGGGTTTCAGGGGTTTTATTGTCCATGTTCCTGCTACTTCATGCAATGCTACAAGTTTCTGTAAATATTTAGAAGCTTTTTTGATCAAGTCCCACACAATAATAAATGGTAAATTGACTGTACTTATACAGTATAGCACATTTCTATCTTATAGACACTCAAAGCGCTTTACACTACAAGCTGTGTCCCCATTTGCCCATTCACACAGCACTCTACTAGATCTCTTCAAAGCTAATTGAACAAATCATTCAGTGCTTTTAGATCACATTCATACACATCTGGGACACACATCTGAGGCAACGAGGGGTTCAGTGTCTTGCCCAGGGACACTACGGCATGTGGCTGCTGGTGGAATTGAACCCCCAACTCTTGCACTGGAGGATGACTGCTCTAACCACTCAGCCACAGCCGCCCCTGTGTCTATTGCTAATAGGCATGGAGCAAAATTAATCCAACGTTCTAGACATTCAAAGGGAGGAAAGACGCATACTTATCATACAGTACAACATCGGGGAGCCAGATTCTGTCAGATGGAACACGGATTGTTGTGATGCCCAGAAAGTCTTCAGGACTCCATCTGAGTTTCATGTCAGTCCACTCCTACAGAAGAGAGGAAATCAATTATTAAAAATAAGAAGCAGTTTTATTTATTTGCATTTGAGTCATGGCTTTTGTTAAAAAGTTAAACTTTTTAATTTGGTTTCTGTAAAGCCTGCAAGCTCATTACTTGATGCAAAGCATGATAGAGTAAACAAATAGCTTCCTCAGATTATTTTAATGAAAAAGCCAAAGCTGACTATTAGCAGAGCTAATAACCCAACAGTATGTATTATATATAAATGGAACTACTGATTTAAGAGTTTGTAAGATACATCTAATTTAGAAAAAGTAATGTTATGACAGAAAATATGACAAACCATCATGTAGGAAATTATAAACTATCAGCTTTTTGTTTTAAAAAAGTTGGATGGTGAATAATAAACGGCCAGTTTTGTAAATGACATCAGTGACGGATGGATATCACTGTTAAGGCCACTGTCTTTCAATTTCCTTTTTTGCAGGATGTCATTTGTCAACGGAACGGAAAGCACTGAAAGCCAGAGCCTGGTCTGATAATTTATTAGATGCATGACAGATAAGACATCCAAGTCCATGTAGAAGGATGACAGGAGCAGGAGGATGGGGAGGAGTGGGCACGAGGAGGCAGGTGTATGGGCACAGGGCCAAATGGGCTCATATAGATGAGAGCTACACTACTCTAATATCTACACCACTGCTGATACATATACAATGTGCTCTGAACGGTCTTATTTAGGGATGCCCAATGTGCCTTACTGCATATGCCACTTTTTGCCTCTATAACAACATCAACTACTACCTCATACATATACTGTGTACATTAACTCATACGCTGCTTTGCCACTTTGCAAATGTCAATGCTAGAAACCTTTAGTTTATTTTAGTTATACTTTTTATACTCTTTTTTTATACTAGTATGCAAAAACTCAGGACAGTATTATGTTCATTAAATGTTTAATGTTTTAGTTTTAGAGTTGGTGTAAATTTTCATACTCTTATTCCACTATGCAAAAAAACTCAGGACAGTGTTAGTTTTACTATTTTATGCTTATGTCAATTATTATATGTTTCAGTGTTTCAATGTTTAGATGTTTACTGTTGCACCGAGGGACTGAGAGAAACGCAATTTCGGTCCTGTGTATGTCCTGTACAGTACATATTGCAGATCTGACAATAAAGTTGACTTTGACTTTGAAAAAAGCTGTCAGCAAAATGTCACCAGACCTGATTAAAAAGTCCTGTGGAGGGACAAACTGTGTCCACCTGTCATCCAAGATAGAGGCTGTCTCAAAATGCCTTCACAGGCTTTACAGGATACTGACCACCAAATATGTGTACCTACATGTTTACAGATGACAAATCAATTAAAGGCGCAGGATTCTTTGAAGGAAATACGTTTCACCCAACACATTTCATGCCATAGTTTTTTTGGACCAAGATCATTTATTGTTGAGAAAGAT
Organism: Garcialebias charrua; assembly: GCA_038048925.1. Classification (NCBI taxonomy): domain Eukaryota; kingdom Metazoa; phylum Chordata; class Actinopteri; order Cyprinodontiformes; family Rivulidae; genus Garcialebias; species Garcialebias charrua. The sequence goes on from JBBPBX010002623.1 coordinate 52,100, forward strand.
TGCAGCCATGTTGGTGAAACCTTAAAAAAATGTTCTAGATGTTCTAATGCAATACTGCAAGTTTTCACACTCAGACTATGAGTTGTGAGTGTCTCTGATCCACCACCACACCAACTTTGAGCTAAATATTTGCACAGTTGACTGAGTTAAATTGCAATTCATTGCAGTATCCATCTAGAACTGAAATGACCCCAAATGTCAATCATTTGTAGATGCACAAGTAGTAACAGGTCATGAAAGTTTCATAACCATCCACCCATTTTAAATTAGTTTGCTAACAGACAGATTAGCTAACAGGTTGACCATCCATTTATGTGAGTTTTAAACAAAGATTTCTTGCAATATAGCACTTGGAGTATGTGCTGTGAATGATTCTCAACTACAACCATGTCAAATTTGAGCAAACTGTAAAACCATCTGGTCTACAGCCATTCATAGATGTTTTAGTCTGCTCACTGTGGCAGCCATCTTGATTTAGGCTGGTTCCAAAAGTTCATCAGTTGTAACGCTATTTCCTGAAATTTTCAACAAAATCCTTTGGTGATTCAAGAGACATTTTACTAACAGAAAGACAAAGTTCGCCCTAATGATTTATGACACAATTAAACCAACTATATTGCACTATTGAAAATATTTGGCTGATATTGTTATTGATTTTAATTGTTTTATTATTTGTTTTATTGACATTTAATTCTGTTGCTCCTTGTAGCACTTTGAGATTTTCATTAATGAAAAGTGCGTTATAAATTGAATTCATTATTATTATTATTATTATGTGTTCATTGAAATTGTTCAGTGGTTCATGAGATATTTCTGTAACAAACAGACACATAAACACACAGACATGAGCCAAACATTATCACCTTTGTCTTTTGGTGCTAAGCAATAATAATAAATTAAGTTACGTGCACAAATTCACATTTCTTTACTTGCCTGTTTCATCCAAACATTGGTTGTCATCAGCTGATTTTTCTCATCCTAGAATGAAAAAAATAGTTTTCAAGAATTTACTGGCTCAAAATGTTCCCATTCTGTGACTGAATTTACATTTTCTTCATCATTTACTTTAGATGGGCTTACATAAACCTTCAAATAATAAAGTACAATTTATCCTCACCACATCAACAAGTAGGGAGATGGCCAGGCCAAACCTCACACGGATGGTCTGGTTTAGGTGTTCCACAGGGCGAACCCATTTCTGATAGTTTTCAAAGAGATACTTGAAAAGCTTGTCCTCTGCTTTTGCATACGAGGAGAGTTTTGGAATCCCTGAAGAGAGAAAAGATTTAGTATGTAGTAAGTTTATTCAGTAACCTTCTCCAGCCTTTCTGCAGTTTTTAGTTAGCGCAGTTTCTCAAGGTGACCTCTTTGCTAAGGTTTCCATTTCAAGAGGCTAACAAAAGATTTAATAGAAGTGTACTGAAAACAAGATGTACTGTACCAGTAATCAAAGGAGCAACTTGGGACATTTAGTGGCATTGTAAAATAATACCCAACTGAAGCCCTGCTTCACCCTCCCCTAGGAGAAACTGTGGTGGTTCTTCAAAACATACAAAAATACCCATCTTGTATGACTTTTCAGTTTGTCTTTTCTGAGCTAAGACATAACTCCTAGTGAGTTAAATCTGTAAACCTAATGATTGACAATTTCTACTGCTAGTATGTATTCTTACTATAATGGTTATAATAAGTCAGTTTCTGTAAACAAACTAATTTCTGTAATGGTTACAATAAAAATTGTTTCTTTAAAGACCGTGTAAAGTGAATTTCAACATTTTCTTAAATAAACATTATAAATGTCATAATTGTAATGTTGTAAATGAGTAAAAAGTCTCAAAATTGTAGCTCAATTAATTTTTGAGTTATAGCTGAAACTGTTTATAACGACAAGTCTGTTTCAGGATTTTTTAGGCGTGTTTTAAACGGGACCGCGTTTCGTCACGCGGTCCTCATTAGTATAGCCCCACCCCCTGCTGCTCGAGTCATATAAATTGTTCTTCGCATGGGTGGAGCCGTTCACTCGCAACTCGCAGATAGCATCAGATAGCAATAGCATAGATACTTTGTTCATTGTTAGCTAGCTAATCAATTATGCGTCGTTCCTGCATCTTCCCTGGATGTTTTAATGGTCAGGGAACCCACAATAGCCGTGTTTCCATCAAGGTTTCTAGGTGCGCATTTTGAAGTATCGCAGCAGAAAAGCTTAATGGAAACGGCAAAATACGAAGTTACATCCCGAAATTCGCCAAAAAAGTTATACGCTCGCTTGAGGTAGTTTTTGGGATCTTCGAAACCGAGCAGCTGCGCAAAACGACAGATGGAAACACATTTGCCGACTCGTGCTGCCGGAGCGAACATTCACGTCACGTGACTGATCAGCTGTTTCCGCTCCGGACAGCATGTAACTCGCTAAAACTAGTTGGCATGACAGAATAAATACAACTCGCCCGATAGCAACAAGTACCTGAAATATTCTCTCCATTTTGACGAGATGTGTGGCCGGGTTCTGGTTTCAACCGCTACTTCCTGTTTACTCTCTGGTCTACTTTAGACATGCGCAGTGCTGACGTCTGACGTAATGACGCTGACGTCTGACGTAATGACGCTGTGCGCGTCTTGGAAGAAGCGCTTCAAGCCAGTAGATGGAAACACTTCTGCTCTGCATTAATTTGTATTTACATATTTGCGAGGTAGCTCAAAATACGAAATGAAAATGGATGGAAACACAGCTATTGAGACGCAGGAGGGAGTCAGAACAAACCCAGGCTGCTGCTGGAGCGAGCTGCCAGCTCCGCGCCCCCCCTCGTGTGTGTGTGTGTGTGTGTGTGAGAGCGATCACTAGACCCCACACACGGAGCATTCTGTGCGTGCCTGTTCACTGGGCAAAGCTCTGCTTTCTTCTTCTCACATTCTCCTTGAGCAGCTGGCGCGGGGGGGGACTGAACTGACCCCGCATGCGATGTGACCGGCTCGGACCGCGAGTCCACTCATCTTCTAAAATAGCGCTTATTATTAAACACATAACAGCGGAGTTATGAATTATCTTTGTGTCCTCTACTTTAAAAACAAAACCAGAGTGGTTAGTGCACTAAAAACAGCGTTAACTCTTGGAAAAGGGAGTTGCTGGCAGCCAGAAACGGAGCAGGTGAATCTCTCTGCTTCTCCATCTGCCTGTCCACAGCTCAGTCAGCTCTGAAGGGTGCAGGAAACCACGCCCACTGCTGACACGCCCCCACAGTCTCAGACTAAGAGAAAATAAGGTTTTTTCATGATTTTTGACACTTAATTTTATAAGGAAAACAACGTTTTTAATCAGTCAGATTTATATGGGTGATTAATAACACATATTTATGCCATGTGACAAACTAAAAACACAAATTTAATTTCACTTTACACGGTCTTTAAACTTAAAATAAATTTCTTTAAACTTAAAATAAAATTCCATTCTTACCACCTAAAACATTTGTATTTAATGACAAAAACAACAACAACAACAAACAATACACAACAATATATGATTTCATTCTTCAGTGAAAATAAGGAATCACTCATTTTGATTGGGGTTAGTTTTAATTAGTATGATCATTAATTGAGGTTGGTTTTACGTAGTAGGAGACGTTTTATACTTACTTATAAAATACTTTACCTTTTTTATAGTCTGTGGAAGAAGCTTAAACACATGTGCAACAAATAGAAAATAACAAATAGCATATAGCGCTGTATGAATAAAGAATTTATGTAGGAACCTCCCTGCTCCCCCTCTCTCTCTTCCCCTCTGCACCTCTAATTGACAGCAGCTGTGATCAATCAACTCTACCTCAGGAGGACTATAAGAAGCTGCAGAAGCCATCCTACAGGCGCTGGGACATTGGCCTGCTCACGGTAGTGTCAAGTTCTAGCCTTTTGTGTCAGCATTACTAGAGAAGTAATTCTTGTCTTGTTGCCTTCTCTCTCAGAGCCTTGGACCTTATTGTCTGCCTGCCCTGCTGGAATCTATCTGCAAGTCTTCAAGCCTCTTGGAACTCCACAGCTGCTGGGCCTTCCACCACTCGCCACTCTCTCATACATCTTGGTTTACTCATCAGACTGTTTCCTCTGTGCCTTGCTCCTCCACATTCTCAGTAAGACAGATCCCTCTTCTGAATATTCCTCATCTCCTACTGGCCACTAACCCCCTCGTCCATTCCCTAGGTTTTTGCTGAATTCAAGATACTGTCTTTTCACTCCTGTAAATAAACACCATTAAACTTTTAATTGTGTCCTCGTTATCTGTTCAGTCCTAATCTTTCATCTGGGGTACATCATTATTATAACAGAATGTCCCAGCCACACCAAGTACCCTCGAAAGATCTAGGCGCTGAACAGTTCCAGCTCACACTACAAACTATGTTTCAGAAAATTGAAAAGAATGAGGCCACACTGGAACGTTTACTAGCTGTTCAACAAAGCAATCAATCCAACCTTCAAGAACTCGGCAGCCTGACGTACTCCCTGAAACAAGAGGTAGCTCAACTCCAGCCATCAGGCACAACATCTACTTCAGAGGTCAGTCACGCCAGCTTAATTCCTCCCCAAGCCACCCTGGAACAGAATTTAAAACCAGCCGAGCTTTTCAGTGGTGATCCTAAGTTGTGTGCAGGTTTCATTTTACAGTGTGAGCTAACTTTTCAAAGAGCTCCCAATCTCTATGCTACCGATGTCGCTAAAGTCTCATTTTTTACTACACATCTTAAGGGAGAGGCGTTACGTTGGGCTCAGGCTTACTTAACTACTCATTCACTACATACCATAACGTTTTCCTTGTTTTTAGACGAATTCACA